>JASANR010001483.1:0-76262 GCA_030849635.1 Wallacemonas sp. MBr04 | reverse complement strand
CCGCGCCTGTACGACCGCGCAAACGAACGTATACTGCCTGTGAAGCCATCATCCTGCTGGAGACCAATCTTCCCAATCCTCGCCGCTCTTCCTTTTTCTCCTCTTTCTCCTTCTCATCCTGGATGCGCACATTACGTCCACACACACACGCACCGTCAGAAACCCGCATTTGCACGGACTAATCAGAGTGCGAAGTGCCACCAATAGCGAATCACATCAACGTGTGAGTGGAGCAGTCCAACCTCGGCACGTGTGCCTTCGTTTCCTCTGGGTCACTCGTCAGTTTTCTCCCCCGCATTCCGTTCCCTCCTTGATTTCTTCCTCCCCCCTTTTTTAGTTGTTCATTCTTGCGTTTTATTTCAACAGTTTTTTTCTTTTCGTTGCCACCTCGTCGCCCCTCTTCTTTTTTACCATTTGGTTTCTGTTTGCGCCGTGTTTTTTCCCTTCTCTCTTTTTGTTCTTCTCACACCTTTACGCTTCCCTTCCCCGTCAAGTCGTGTGTTTGTCTCTGCCTCTCTTTCCCGCCTGACTGCACACAACTTACTTTTCTTGCTCGTTCCTTGCTTAACGTGCCAGTGACCAAGAAAAGGAGTCTCTCATTTGCGTTTCGTCTTTCACTTTCGTTGACGTTTTGCTAACGCTCATTTTTTTTTTTTGTGTGTGATCTCCATATCCCCTCTTATCATTGCCACCCGTTTTCTGTTCCCTCTTACAGCCGCCCACACTCAACACCACAAACCACCATGTGTGCAGCTCTGGCGGAGGATCTGATCAACGGTGACTACGAGTGCATTGTCTGCAGCGAGCCCATTGGACGGCGTGATCGACTGTGGTCGTGCGGCTGCTGTTATGGCGTGCTGCATCTGAACTGCATCGCCTCCTGGTCAGCGACGCAGATCAAGGAGCGTGCCGCGAACCTGCGCACCACCTCCACCACCGAGGATGTGCGGCTCACCAACAAGTTCCGCTGCCCGCTGTGCCAGGGCCTGAATCCGGTCGAGGCGACAAAGACGTATCGCTGCTACTGTGGCAAGGTGCAGGACCCGCCGATGGATCCGATGCTGGTGCCGGGCAGCTGCGGCGAGACCTGCGGCCGCCGCCACCGCGACGTGAACTGCCCACACGCCTGCACGCTCATGTGTCACCCCGGTGCGTGCCCACCGTGCACCCGCACGCGCGAGCAATCCTGCTACTGCGGCAAGCACACAAAGATGGTGGGCTGCTCGAGTGAGATCTACGGCTTCGAGTGCGACGAGATCTGCGACAAGCTGTTGGACTGCGGCAACCATCGCTGCACCGCGCCTTGCCATGAGGGGCCGTGCCCGGTGTGCCGTGTGATGGTTCAGGAGACGTGCTACTGCGGCGCCACGACACGCACCCGTCGCTGCGCCGAGGCCCCTGGATTCCGCTGCCAGCAGCGCTGCACCCACAAGAAGGACTGCGGCGTGCACGAGTGTGGTTTGCTGTGCCACGCCGGTGACCACGATCTGTGCTTGCGGCTGCCGTCACGGACGCACTTCTGCCCGTGCGGCAAAACACGCATCAACGGTGACGCGCGCACCTCCTGCCTCGACCCGATCCCGACCTGTGGCTTGCCGTGCGAGCTGCCGCTGCCGTGTGGTCACCTCTGCGACTTGCTGTGCCACGACGACTCGCCGTGCGTGCCGTGCCGGCAGATCATCTCCGCGCCGTGTGCGTGCGGCGCAAAGGTGTGTACGTTCCCCTGCTTCTGCACGTACTTGCCGCAGGAAGACTGGGCGGAGGCCGCGGCGCGTGTCGACATCCCGCGCGATAAGCTCCCCGCGAGCTACCCACCCACGTGCAACAAGGTCTGCCGCAAGCCGCTGTCGTGCCACAAGCACAAGTGTACGCACACGTGCTGCACCGACAGGGAGCACATTTGTCTGCAGGTGTGCACCAAGAAGCTGGCCTGTGGGCAGCACCAGTGCGGGCAGCTCTGCCACGCCGGTGCCTGCCCTCCCTGCACGGCCGTCTCGTACGAGCGTCTGTACTGCCGCTGCCGACGGTCGTGGATCGACCCGCCGGTCCCGTGCGGGACGCGGCCACCAAAGTGCAACCACCCCTGCGTTATCCCACGCTCGTGCGGTCACCCTGCCAATCACCCGTGCCACTCGGATGAGGAGAAGTGTCCAGAATGCATGGTGCTGGTGGAGAAGCGGTGTGCATCGCACAACGAGGTCTTTGCGTACCACAGGCCGTGCTTTCAGAAGGACATCTCGTGCGGCAAGAAGTGCGGCAAGGCGCTCACGTGCTGCGGCACGGTGTGTCAGCTTACCTGCCACGGCGGCCCGTGCACGCATCAGTGCAGCGGTAAGTATCCGACGCTTGCGGACACGCTCAGGAAAGCCAACAAGAAGAATTAACTTCTTCCCCCCTTGAGTGTGTGTCTCTCACTCTCTCTCTCCAATCAACCAGCCAGTAAGAAGGAAAAGGATCTCCAGCCCCACAGGCGCCGTGACTTTGCTTTGACGTTGGTTTTGTTGCCTCACTATGGGGGGACTCCATCTCAACGCACGCACCTTCTCCCACCCAGTAACCATGAACCCCAGTGAAGAAAACAACAACAACAAAGCTGTGAAAGCCGGAAACACACACACACACACACACACACACACAATAAGAAAGCAAGACAATACATGTACACGACTTGTGCATACGCTGCCAGTGCTCACAGACTGTCTCACAGTTTACTGCAGCACTTTGCTCGTCTTTCGCTCCTCTGATTCCCTCTCTCTGTTGATTTTCCGGACACCAATGTGGACAGACAGTCGCGTGGAGCCCACGCAGCCAGTCGTACCATCAAATCTTCCATCTTCCCAACTCAACCTGCTATGAATGAATTCTTCCCAACTTTTCGCTCTCTCTTACTCTCTTACTCTCATTTTGCAGTGGAAATGTTCGTTGGCGATTCTGGCAATATCTACATTGAGACGCAGCACCCCGTCTATTCCCATGTCATTGACTTTCTCATTTCGTGTTGCGAGCCCGTGAGCCGCACACAGTGCATCGAGCAGTACCGCCTCGATAGTGGCACACTATCCGCTGCGAGCGCGGAGGGCACGTACTCGTGCGACATGGTCCGCACCATCCTGGCGTGCTTTCGCCTGGACGCACGACAGCAGATGGCGGTCAACGTGGCCAAGCTGACCGCGCTCGAGACGTGGGCTGCGTCGACGGAGGCCGACAAGGACCCGGAGAGCTACCGTCACGCGGTGCCGTTTCTCGCGGCCGCCAAGCGAACGGACACGCCACTCTCAGCCGCAGCAGCAGCATCAGCAACAACAGTGGCGGCGACTGATATGCCGCGCAAGAGGTTGAAGCTTGAGGTGAAACGCGAGACGGAGCCTGAAGCACCCGCCGAGTCCGCACCACCACCACCACCGCGTCGTGTGCTGTCCTTGGCGCTGAGTCGGCGCTTGAATGCCACAACACCTCCGCCCCCCGGCTCGTGCGCTTCCTCACCACCACCAGAGCACAAGGTCAACGAGAGCACTACTGCCACGAAGAGAACGGCAGGCGATCGTCGTGTCACAAGCACACTGGCGGCACTCGCGGCAGACAGACCGGAGCTGCTTGAACGCCCACTCCCGGATGAGATTGAGCGGCTACTTTCAGAGGAAGAGATGTCCTCGCGCCTCAGGCTGGTGCTGCAGCCGCGACTGAGGCGCTTCTCTACCGCGCAGCACACGAATGGCGCAGCAGTCAGCAAGCCACAAGGGAGCAAGAGGCGCAACGCGGACGACGGCGTCAACGACGATGACAATGATGACAATGATGATGATGCGGAGAGGCTTTACTATTTCCTTGTCTCGCACGATCGTGCGCATCTGGAGGTAGTACTCGAGGGCATTCAGGAGTTTCTCGTGCCGGCGCGCATTCACGGGGTGCCGCGGTGGATCGTCTCCGATGTCGACCGTGGCATCGAAGCCGCACAGAAGGTCAAGGAAAGCAGCGCGGTGTCCATGCTGCGGCGCCTCTACGCCCCCAGCACGGGCTTGGGCCGCAACGCCTCTTCCTCTCCGTCTCCGTCTTCCCCTTCTTCGTCTCCTGTGCCGGCACCTGCCGCTGCCGCCGCGACACCGTGGTCGTCGCGCATCGTGTACAAGTCGCAGATCCAGCACGGCAAGCTCCTCGCGGTGAAGCACCTGCTCTTCCACCGGTACGGCATTCGTGCGGACTGCTACTACGATTACCTGCAGGACCACTCGCTGCATGTGGAGGGGCTCTCACTCGCGCGCCACGTGCGGCTGCGGCCGCACCAGGTCGCCTCGCTGGATCGGTTCGGGCGCGGCAGCAAGGCGCACCAGGGCATCGTTGTGCTTCCGTGTGGCGCCGGCAAAACCCTCACCGGCATCGGCGCAGCGACGATCGTCAAGAAGAAAACGATCGTCATGTGCGTCAACAACATGTCCGTGTACCAGTGGCAGAGGGAGTTTCTGCGCTGGACGAACTTGAAGCCGCATGAGGTGACGGTCTGCACGCGCAACGAGAAGCCAGAGGAGACGGGCCACGTCTTCATCACGACCTACAGCATGCTCATCAAGGAGCGCACCTCCGACGCGGTTGGCAAGACGGCGTTGCAGTCGAAAAAGCTGCTGGAGTCGGTCCTGTCGCAGACGTGGGGCCTGCTCGTGCTCGATGAGGTCCACACGGCCGTCGCCAGACACTTCCAGAGCGTGCTCGACAAGATTCGACACAAGTGCGCGCTCGGGCTCAGCGCGACGCTTCTCCGCGAGGACGGCAAGATCGGTGACCTCCGTCACATGATCGGCCCCAAGCTGTACGAAGCCAACTGGCTCGAGCTCACACGCGCCGGCTTTCTCGCGCAGGTTGAGTGCGCCGAGGTGCAGTGTCCGATGCCGGTGCCGTACTACAACGCGTATGTCCGTGGCACAGCCAGCCCACTTGGTCACATCGCCGCCTCCACAGGACGGTTGCGCCGGCGTGGCGGACTGTCGCCTGCCGTGGAGCGTTTGGCAACGTGCAATCCGAACAAGCTGTGGTGCACACAGGCGTTGCTTGAGTTCCACCGCAACCGCTCCCCACCCGACAAGGTCATCGTCTTCTGTCAGTTCGTGGAGGACGCGCGCTTCTACGCACAGCACCTGCACCTGCCCTACATGACCAAGGACACCGGCGAGGATGAGCGGACCCACCTTCTTCAGTACTTTCAGTTCTCCAGCACGGTCAACGCGATCATCCTCACCCCGGTGGGTGATGTCGCGCTCGACTTGCCCTGTGCGTCGGTCGTGATTCAGATTTCCGGACTTGGTGCGTCACGGCGGCAGGAGGCGCAGCGTCTCGGGCGCATTCTCCGTCCGAAGCCGCCGTCACTCGATAATACGTGCTCGTACTTCTACACCATGGCCTCGCAGGACACGAAGGAGCTCAAGACGAGCTACGGCCGGCAGAGCTGGCTGCGCGACCAGGGCTTTGCGTACCGTGTGCTGCACTGCGATGCCGTGCTGCAGGAGCTGCGGCGTGTCGGCCGCACGCCTGTCTGCATCGGACCACCGCAGTGGTGGTACCAGTACAGCGCGTCTGCAAGCCACCACCACCGAAGTGGTGGTGGTGCCGCTACCACTGGCGCTGAGAATCAGCATCACCCGACAGACAGCGCGTCACCGCTGATTCTGTATGAGAACGCACTCTGGGCGCCCTTCTCGCAAGCGGCTTCGGAGAAGATCCAGAAGGCGTTTGTGCGCGGCAAGGACGGGTGCGAGCTGTCACCGAAGCGGGACCTGGGGCCGGAGACGCCCGTGCCAGACGCCTCTGAACTGGGCGGTCGGTCGCTTCGTCCCTCGGAGAGCTGGCACGTCCACTTCAGCAGCGTCGACGCACCCGACACGTTCGGCACTGTCAAGCTCGGGGACGGCCCGGAAAGCGGCCACAGCGTGCGCCGTATCCGCTTCGGGCAGCTCGACCCCGCGCACGATTGCTTGAAGCCTGGCGGCCACTGCGTCCCGTATGCGCTGGGGAAGATAGCTCACAACCGTACAGGGAGCAGCGCCGATGCCGAGGCGTAACCTTGTGTGCATGTCTGTGTGATTCGGCTTGTTCACCCTTTTTTTTCTTTCCCCTCTCTCTCTTGTTTTAATAGATGATGAGATAACCCGCACAGACGCACAAACCACACTGTTGACAAGGCGGTGAAACAGAAGAAGCGGCTGCCGAAGTAACCGCTTTCCCTCATCGCACTGTGCTTGCAGACAGCGGACGCGCAACACAAACTCCACGCAAATGCAGTCCCCCATTCCTCCCTTTCTCTACACAGAGAGAGAGGATAGCGTGTCAAGCAGCGAAAGATGACACTCACTCTTGTTTCACCTCTGACACACTGACACGTCATTTCCATCCACATCTATTCTTAACCCTTCTGCACAGGAAAACACACCAAAGCGAGCCAGCACAGAAGCGCAACATACACCACACACACACACAGCTTACTCAAAGAACACTTTCCCCCCTCTACTACTAGTACTAGAAGACAATCACTGTCATCGTCATGGAACCAGTGGGTCTGCCCACGCTGGTGAGCACCACACAGCACCATCCTCTTGAGGGGGAGGAAGGGGGCTCCGAGCAGGCCATCTTCTCCCCAGTGCGTTCATCACGGCGTGCACAGTTCGTGAATGACGTCGGCACCACTGAGCCGCCGCAGCGCGCAGCCGGCAGGGCGTCGCAGTCACCGGCTCCCCACGCGGTGGAGGCGAACAGCGTCACGAGCGTCTACACGACCACCAGTGACGGCCCACCGCGCCTGCGTGCGAACTACACGCGCCATAGGAGCAGCGTCTCTGCCAACTCGGTTGTTGAGTTGCCTCTGGGCAACGCCGAGGTGGAAAGTGTGGTGGCGCGTCGTTTATCCACCAACCCGGCTCTCCCCGCCTCCAGTGGACACCGACGCAGCCTCTCGTGGTTCGCGGGGGCACCGCGCGCGAACACTGTTGAAGAAGACTTGCAGGAGGAGATCTTGGAGGAAAAGCAAGAACGCAAGACACAGCAAGATGTCTCGCCTCTGGAGCAGTTCAACGCGGAGCTTATGAAGTACTTTGAGGAGAACAGTCAGCTGCAGAAGCGACGCGACGCGAATGGCACGGCGCAGCTTGAGGACCAGGAGATGGTCCAGCGGCGCCAGCGCGATGCCCAGCTCGCGCACATTGAGCAGCGACGCGCCATGGACAAGCGCAAGTTTGACCTCGTCGACGACATGTACGAACGCGCGCTGCAACGCCGATACCGCGCCATGCAGAAGATCGCCGCCGACCCACCCGCTGATCGTCTTATTGGCCACAACATGATGCAGTACATCCCCGCTTCCATGCTGCCCGGCTACGCGCCTGATCATGTCGCCGAGCACGCCCGAACACACACCAGCGGTGGGACTGCCGCTGGTGCGGCAAGCCAGGCGCCGCTCCCCGCCCAGGCCGGACCCAACCCCATCGTCTTCCTGACGGAACTGGACGGCATCCGATCTGGTGCCAGTGGGGCGGATGCGACGGGACAGGCCACCGGCACCACCACGCGCACGGGCTCACCTGGAGACGCGCACAAGAGCGCGACAGCCACTCAGTCAGGACGTCGGACCGCCCCGACAGCGGCAGCGGCACCCGGTCTGCGCGCGCCTGAGGCACTCGTGGAACAGTGGCGCGAGCTCGGGTATGAGGTGACCTACGTCGATGGCCACGGCCGTGCCCAGCCACGCGAGCTGGCAGCTGCCGCCTCCTCTTCTTCTGGCCGCCGCGCTCCGCAGGGCACGAGTGCCCAGACGAATGCCGCAGCCGGGTCACTCCGCCCGGACTCGGGAGGTGCCTACGATGCGCAGCGGTGGATGAAGCTGGCGCCGCTGCCGTCCGTGTGCCTTGTGCAGAAGCGACTGGCGCCTGAGACGAGTCAGAAGGCCACACGCACGCCGCAGTCAGAAGAGGACGGCGCGAGGTCGACCAAGGGTGGTGGCTCCACTGGCAGCGTGCGCCAAAAGACGAAGACGACATCACAGTGGTCCTTTGGCGCTTCAGCGAGTCAAGCAACAACATGAGAGCCTCCCTTTTTTTTTTTCTTGCTCTTCTTGTTCTGATGTTATGTACTGTACATTTTTGTTTTCATTCCCCACTTCTCCTCTTCGCTTTCTTTCGCTATTCCGCTCACGAAGAGAGCAAATGTAAGAGTCTTCATGTTCTGTTTGTTTCTTTGCATACACACAACAACAAAAAAGCACAAAAGTACTTGGTCACAGTACTGGTAGTCACCTCCCGATATGAAAATGTACGCGTCTTCTCGCATGGCGTCTGTACCATGAAAGAGATTGTACATGAAGCTGAGAGAAGAAGAAGAAGAAAAGGCAAACAAGCAGATCTTGTTTCTCTGTGCTCTTGCTGTCAGAGCAGTTGAATGCGCTTCTCTCTCTCTCTCTCGACCTCTGTCTCTTTGCCACAGATGTGCCTCTCACAGATCCAAAGTCATTCTTCTGTTTTCCCCACCTTTTTACTACTTCATACTCGTCTACTCATGTCAGTACATCGTTCCTGACTGCGCACTATAAAAGCCGCAGCCACGCAGCAAAGGGGAGAGCGACAAGAGGTGGACATCCACACCTGAGCCTAACTTGTATCTCTCACTTGCTTTTCACCCTTCTCCCTCAGGCAGACACAAAACTGAATCTCAAAGAGAAGTGGAGAGGGTTGGCAAACCTCCATCACTATTGTAGTTTACTTTTTCTTCTTGTTCTTTTTTCCTTTTCAGGTGCGGCTGTCCGCTGCACTGCTTGCCAATGTCCACCTCCCTTTTTGAAAAGAACTCTGCTGCGGCCAGTGCCATCTCAATCCCACACCCGCCTCCGCGTGGTGCGGCTGCGGTTTCCTCCTCCAATGTCACTCTCACCACCACACTCCCTGTTGCATCAAACACGGCAGCAGCAGCGGCATCAGCAGCGACATCAGTAACGCCCGCAGCGGACGTGACGACAGCGAAAAGCCGCACAGCGCGTTTCATTCCGCCCGAGCTGCGTGCAGTGGCGCGCGTTGTCTGCGACGTCGACGGCCGCCAGTTCCCGGAGCTGTACGCGGGCCCTGGTCGACCGGCCCCGCCCACGCGTGAGCTCGAGTGCATCACCACGGAGATACACAACGGCGTGCCACTCACGAGTTCAGAGTTCCGCCTCTTTCGAGCCGCCTATGCCGAATGCCGCCAGCATCTTGGAGGCGTATCCGCAGCGGTGATGGCCTCCGGCTCTCGCTACGGCGAGATTCTCACGCTGACCACGCGGATCGAGGCGCTCTGTGGCGACTGTCACATCGCCCTCCCGCGGCTCTTTCCGAACCTCAAAGACGTGCACGAGCTGGTGCTCAGTCTCAGTGACCGCAGCGACAAGCACTCACAGCAACATCACGAGTTTCTGGACCGTCTGCTCGTCGTGTTGTGTGACCTCCTGACGCGCGGCATCGCGGCGACTGGGACATTCCACGAACTGCGCCACGAGCGACGACGCACGGAGGCGGCTACCCGTCGCGCTGCGGCTGCGGCTGAACACACGACTGCGACAAGCACCAGCTATCCAAGCGCCGCTGTGAGCGCCTCTCCCTTTGCCTTTCCACGCGCGTGCCCAAGCGCGGTGCCCAGCCGACAGCTGACGCCACCGGCGGTGCTGCCAGCGCTGGGCCGCACGGAAGCAGCCTCACCCACCTCATCCTCGTCGACACACCACGCGCTCGGTGCTGGGGCGGCGTCATCACGTCTTTCCGTGGATGTGCTGACTGCCACCTCCACCACGCACGCCACCGCCATCCGCACCGCACAGGTCGCCCCGCTGCCGGTGATGGAGGCGCCAGGCGAGGACAGCGTGGACTCCCCACACAGCCCGAAGGAGGTGTCCATACTGTTGTCACTCATCCAGTCGCACAGCACGTGCCCACCGCCGCGGCCGTTAACCCTGCCCGTGACGGAGGAGGCCGGCTGCAACCCCTCCGCGGCAGCACTCAAGGCAGCGGTGGGGTCCCCGCTCGATCCGTGTGACCGCGAGGACCACCGCGACGTTGGTCTCACAAAGGCCAAGCGCTATGCAGAGCACGCAAACACGAGCTACGGTGGTGAGGATGCAAGTGATGGCGATGACGCTGTTGATGATGATGAGGATGACGACGACCTGTACGATGATGACGAGAACGATTCACCAACGGAGGTGGTCGATGCGACAGAGACAGCCAAGGCACAGCGACAACAACAACAACAACACCAGCGCGCACGGACTGCACGAAACAAGCGCACGGCACAGCGGACCTTTCAATCGCACTTCCTGCTCTATGAAGATCCGTCGTTCCTTGGCCCGACACAAGCGGCTCAGCAACGACAGTCAACGAGTGAGACGGATGTGCTGACGCCACTGAGTGATGGCGGCGCGACCACCCCAACGGACCCCGCACACGGTGTCAGTGCAGTCACCTTCACGGCGCACAAGGGTCACCACCCCCACGGCCGCACCCACAGCCACCATAAGAGCATGGCGTCCTTTATGCAAGCGTGTGCCGCTCATCGATCGGCGGAGCGCCGGATACGGTATGACTCCTGCACCAGCCAGGGCATCAGCCCTGCCGTGGCCTACGCCGCGCTGCTGTCGACGATGCCGCTGGAACTCGCGAACGAGTTTGCGAACGTGAACGCGTCGCTGCGCCTTCACTACAGCCACCTGCAGTGGTGCGCAGAGGCGTTTCGGCACGAAGAGGCCCTGCGCTTCCGCGTTGGCGAGTGCCTCAGCGACCTCTCGATGCAGAAGGTGTGGGCGTCCTGCTTTGGCGAGGGCTGCGCGGCGTGCTCAGCCGAGGCATTCATCCAAACGGCAGCGGCGGAAGCCTTCTCACTCCCTGTACGCCGTGCCCTCACGCACGTGGTGAACTACAACCAAAACGGTGTCGTGTCGCCCTTCTCGCTGGTGCGGGTGCTGCGTGTGTGGGGCCCGCTGCTGCTGCTTGACCGCAACGTGGCGAGTGACCTGCAGAGCGGGGTGCTGGAGCTCCAGGAGACGTACGAGGCGATCTGGCCGACCTTCGCGCGCCGGCCCGACGCGGTGGCGGGCGACTACCTCGTGTGCCTGACCGAGGAGCCTGGCGAGGTGCGCCTTGTTGTCCTGCGCGCGGCACGCTCACGTCGCCCGAGCCTCAGCGAGACGCGCGGCGCCGGCGGCCCGGCGCACACCACCGCCAACGCGGAGGCTGAGACGGACGTCATGACGACCGGCCGATCGCGTCTGCAGTCATGGGCGGCGCAATCGCTGCCCTTTGACATCTCCATCAGCACACGTCGTTTCACGTCGACTCGCTGGCTGCAGCACCGTGGCACGCTCGTCAGCCTCGGCAGCACCGTTGGGACGGGGAACGGCCTCAACTCGCAGATGCCGGTCGGCTTCATTGGTGGTGGTGGCACCGGCGGCCTCGCTGTCGCGACCTCACCCGGCGCGCGTCCCACCGGCAGCGGCGGCCAAGCGCGCGAGGCGTCCCAACGCGAGCTGGTCACGACGAGCTACCGGCTGTCGCAGGAGACGGGCGCGTGGTGCATCGAGGGTCTCTCGCGCGAGTCGTTTGAGACCATCTCCGACGCGTGCTGCGCGTTCCCGACGATCCTGCGCCGCGCTGTGGGGCACGTCTACGTCGCAGAAGGTGGTGACGTGGACGGCACAGGGCCCGCGACTGAGCGGCCTCCCGCGGCACGCACAGCCGTCCTCAGCAACGGCACCACCGGAATAGCAAGCAGCACGACACACTCCGCTCTCCACCGCTCCTGCTTCCGCAACAACGCGGCGTATGTACGTACCCTGATTCAGTGTGGCGCGAGCATCATCATCAACAGCCCCGTCGTCGATCCTTCCATCTCTCCGGACTTTTGCTGGACGCCGCTGCTCTGCGCGGTGAACAACCCCAACTCGGACCCGGTCAAGGTCGTCGAACTCCTGCTGCGCCACGGCGCGGACGTGCACTACCGCGACGACGCCGACTGCACGGCGCTGTATTATGCCATCGCCAACGGCTACACGGCGGCCACCGCTGCCCTCCTGCGTCACTGCCCAACCCTGGGGACATCCTCATCGACGTGCCCGCTGACCATCGCCGTCGGCGCGCACTTGTACCACCCCTGCGAGCGTGATGTGCGCCGTCTGGCGCAGGTGCTTCCAACGCGCGAGATGCTGGAGGTGCTGTGCCGATTCGCGAACAACTACAGCATCGTCAACTTGGTTGCCAACATCCTCCAGGACAAGCTCAATGGGATCAACCGCGAGCCGCGCTTCTGGGAGCGGCACGTTGTCGCCCAGGAGCTCCAGAGCGCAGCGACAGCCACAACTTTGACGGGCGGCACCAACCGTGTTGGTGGTGGTGTTGGTGGTGCTGCTGACTACACAGCGGCCACAGCCGAGCTCCGCACCCCTGAAGAGCAGGCGGCTCTCACGCTGGAGGTGGCCAGCCACACGCGACTGTGCTTGCAGCATCGACTGGAGCTTCGCGGTGCCGTCAAGGTCTTGTACGAGCGCTGCTACTGGCTTTCGTGGCAAGCTTGGCTTGGCGAGCTCGCGATGCGCGACAACAGCAGCATCAACTGCGAGGACGGGGTCGGTCTCTTTTCCACCATGCACTCGCTGGCCGCGACGACCGGGCGATTGCAGCGAAGCCCTTTGGCGCATCGCCTGGCCGCGACGCCGAACGCTTCGGAAGCGAATTTGCAAACGGGGCGCGACGCCGCATTTCTCATCACAGTGGACGATCTCAACAAGACGGGCAATGTGGCAGACATGGGTGAAAGCGATGCCGAGGAAGGCGGCGACTGCGATGAGGATGACGTGCTGACCATGCGTCTGGGCACAACCGGCGACGAGACGAAGAAGGGGGCATCGACTGCGAACGGCGGGCCACCGGGACTGAAGCACGGCGGCTTGCTGTGGTACCGGCCACGCGACCTTCGCCACTGCCTGGAGCATCCTGCTAGCGTGCTGCCGGCACACTCAAAGGACCCGAACCACGCGGACGCCGAGGACGTGGAGGAGACCAAAGGGGGGACGGCGACGGCAGCCGTGGTGCGCGCACTCGCGGCACGTTCAGGCGGCATTCTGCGATCACGCAAACTGCAGCAGCAGGATGAGCGCCTGCGCCAGGCGCGCAGAAGCGTCGCCGAGATCGGCTCCGAGGTGGTTTACCTTGAGGAGTAATGGCGGGGGACGCCCCTCTGCGATGCTGCCGGTTTTGGGGTGCGAGTGTGGCTCTTCATCTTCGCCTATTTTTTTTTTGTGACGCAGCGCGCATAGCGACTGGTGCTGCGAGTAGCTGGAACTCCCCGCATTGATGGCGGGCGAACGTCTGTGTCCATATTTTTCGTTCTCCTCCTCCTCCTCGCTCACGTTCTGTGAACACGATCTCCGTTGGAGTGCCCATGTAAACTACTGGCGAGGAGTGAGGAGTGAGGCGGGCCGCTGTGAAGGCCATATTCAGCCCTCATCATGATCATAAAGAAATCACGTTGACGATAGTTAAATAATTGATGCGGTCACGAAGCTGAAACGTGAAAACACAACAGCAGCACGAACAGTGCCACTTCACGAACCGCGTCTCGCCTCGTGCTTGCATGTGAGCTAGTCATGACTCAATGGAAGCAAAACAATAACAACAGCAACGACTGTGACGCTCAACAATTGCCTTACCGTGGCCTCTGCTGTCTTTGTGGCACGCCTCATCACCTCGTCCTTCTCGATGCTCATGAACCAATTCACATCCGCTATCCCACCTCTTGCATCTTCTTCTTGACGTCTTCTTCTTGTTGCTGTTGAAAAATAAAAATAAAAGCTGTTTCCTTCAGTATGCCGTCACATCACAACAAACGCGGCAAGGCCAAGGACGCGCTCGCGAAGGAGCGCAAGAGCCGCCAGTTCCACAAGAAGGGCACGAACGGGAGCAGCAGTGGTGGCCACGGCCGCAGCCGCGACGGGCAATCGTACCTGTCCAAATTCACGAACCGCGCCACGAATCGCACGCAGCGTACCTTCGACGTTGGCGACCCGCTCGATCTGCAGCTCTTCGACTACATCATCGTCGTTGACGTGGAGGCGACGTGCGAGCGCGACCAGAAGCACTACCCGCACGAGATCATCGAGTTGCCGGGTGTCCTCATCGACGTCCGCAAGGGCTTCGTGGATCGCAAGCGTTCCTTCCACACGTACGTTAAGCCCTGGCGCAACCCTGTCCTGACCGACTTCTGCAAGGAGCTGACGGGCATCCAGCAGTCCGACGTCGATGCGGCGCCCACCATCTCCGAGGCCATCAAACTCTTTGAGGCGTGGTACCGCGAGACGATCCCCAAGGGCGCCAAGGTCGTGTTCGCCGCAGACGGACCCTGGGACTTCAAGCAGTTCGTCAACGAGCACCACGTCCTCCGTGATCACGTCGGTTTCCCGAGCATCTTTTACGAGTATCTCGACATTCGCACCACCTTTGCCCACCAATTCAATCACGGTACGCCGATGAAGCTGGATGCGATGCTGCACCGCATGAATCTGCGATTCGACGGCCGCCCACATTGCGGCTTTGACGATGCGTACAACATCGCGCGCCTGGCCGTGGCGATGATGCGGGCGGGCTGCGTGATGGACTTTCTGCTGGCGATCCCTTTTGAGGACGAGGCGTACTACTATCACATGGAGGGGTACCCGCTCTACCGTCGCGCGGAGGGCAGTGGGCAGCTGGACAGGGACATGGTTGACGACATTGCGAAGCGCTGCTTTGGCGAGGACTTCTTTGCATTCGGTGACCAGCACGGGCAGGAGGTGGCGACGTACCGCGCCGAGAACCCGAAGCTGTTCGCGAACAAGAACGTGGTCGCCATGAAGCGTCGGGCCGACCGCGCGGCGCAGCGTCGCCGCCGTCGTTGGCTGGCGCGTGTGCTGCTTGTGCTGGCCGCGATTGTGCTGCTGGTGGGACTGTGGTGGGCGTATCAGACGGGCCAGTTTGCACGCGTCACGCAGCGCAGCAGCACCAACGTGTCAACAGAAAACACCACAGCACAATAGTTCACCCACGTTGTTGTTGCTGTTGTTGAGAGTGAGTGTGAGAGAGCCCTTTCTGGCTCCCCTCCCTTTGTCTGTCCGCCTGTCTTCATCTCTTTTCTCCCCTTGCTGCACGTCTTCATCCGGAACGAACATAATCGAAGACCTGTTAATAATATCTCGTACACCCAACCAAAAAATACCACTTGAAGCATTACAAATGCAACGCACAAAAACTGGACTTTTCCGGCCTCGTGCCAGTCGAGTGATATGCTTCCACGGCAGCTTTTTTATTGCCCTCTCTCTCTTCGCTTCCTCTCATGTCTTGTCTTGCTCGAATCGCACCAGACATCTCGTTGTTGGAGGACCCATTCAGCAGTACAGCGACGGTCTTTCCGCGCGACTGTGAGTGTCTGCGCCTGGTAATCGTGCACCGTCTCATCCGCTATCTGACATCAGCAAACACTTCTCACCTCCTTCCCTTAATTTCGTCTTTGGTTCCATCTACTTTCTCCTTTTCCTCTTTCCCAGTCAGTGTAGCTTACTCCCTTGTCCACACATTTCTTTTTTTTTTTTTTGTGGACAAACGACAGACGCACTCTCACCTTCTCTCATACTCTCACCCCCGAAAAAGAAAAACAACAACACAAAGGCGGTGAGAGTACGTGTGAGTGTTTCGTTCTGTGAGCAAATCAAGGTGATTGAGAATAACATAAAAAGAAAAAAACGTTAATCAAGTTGGTGGGTATTGGCTCACACACTTCTTTTTTCTTTTTTCCATCCCTGCACCCGAGACAGTCAGCAACATAGAGGCTGAGGACAAGGAGAGAGCGAGAGAGAGAGCACAAAACAGACACACAAAACAGACACACACACAGACAGGTGAACACAGGAAAACAAGAGGACGCACCCCCCCCTTTTCACGGTGGTGAGCTCGTCGAGCATCCAGTGCAAGTTCGTGGTTAGCCAGAGCGATTTGAGCACGTTTGGCAGCAAGATTGATTACACACACACACACGTCAACGTTGTGTGTCAATTTTGTTTTCTTGCTCATCTTCTCTGAACAGACCTTAGCTGGTGCTCGGACCGTGTTTCTCAGTGCCTTGTCTTTTTCTGTTTTTCTGTTTTTTTTTTCACGTTCTCCTTTCTCCTCTTCTCCCTTTTCTCCCTTAATTCCCTTCTCGTTGCTGTTTTTCTACCTCTCCCTCTGCGCTCATTTTACTCCAACCTATTGTTTTGTTGTTTAGCAGACAGGCTCAGATTCATTTTCTCTCTTGTTCTTTTATTGTACATTCGCTTCCCTTCCCAGGTCATTGTCTTGTTTCCACTGGCTACGGCTGTTTTTGATCACTGCCTTTTGTCTGTTTTATATTGACTTTATCTTTGCTTGGTTCTTTTTTGTTTTCTTCCTTTTGCGTGACGTGCGACGTTCGACTGTATCACGTCACTCACTCACTTTTGCTATTGTTGCTATTCTCTTGACAAGCTGCGAGGAAGGGATGTCAACACACACTTCGAATGGCCCTGCCGAGAGCACGGTGAGCAACGGAAGACTGGCCAGCGTGCCACCTCCCCTCTCCGAGATCCGCGATGAACTCCACCACCCGGCGAACGCCAAAGACGCCACAATAGGTGGCTCGGCTGCTGTGTCGTCATACACGTCGTCGTCTGCCTCGCCCCCGACAGCGGAAGAGAGGTGTCGACGCGCACGCCTGCTCGCTTCGCACTGGATGGCGTCTCTCATGGAAAACCCACCCACTGCGGATGCCATGAACACTTTTCGCGAACAGCATCAGCATCAGCGGCAAGAACATGGCCAGACACGTCCCGCTACGGACGATGTGGTGCCGTCATCGTCTTCGCCTGTCCCCACGACACGGCCACCTGTACACATCGACAGCAGCGTCACCAAGCCAGCGTCTACGTCCCTCTCCTCGTCTTCCTTTGCTGAGGCGGTACGGCGCGGTCCCCAGCTCGCTGGTGGCAGCACCCCACCACTCCCCCCTGCTGCCGCAGCGCCGCTGCCTGCCACGGCCGACATCACGCCGGCCCGAGCCTCCGCTGCCACCGCAACTACGGTGTCCGCCAAAGCACAGAAGCACAGCGAAGACACCCAGCACAACACACACGCCGCCGCCGCCGATGCGCCGCCATCACTTCTGATGCCGGTCGACAACGAGGCCCTCGGACCGCTCTTGCGATCTCTCCGCGAGGTGGCGCTGTCCTCGAGCTCACTGGACACGATGCGGCGGCTCGCCTCGCTGCCTGGCGCCGATGGTGCGGGCAGCAACGGAAGCAGCAGCAGTGGGACCGGCAGCCACAACCACGGCACCGGCAAGCGCCACCACGGCCATCAGAATGGCCCGCGCGCATCGCCACGCCAGAGCCCACCGCCGTCGCCGTCCACGAGTGCTGGCGTCGACCCGGTCATCGAGGGCGTGTTTGGCGAACAGTGGCAAACCGTTCAGCTGCACCTCTTCCGGATTGAGCACCTGGTCCAGAACCACGACGAGTTCTCGCGGGCACTGGTGTCGCAGCTGGGACCGGACTGGCGCGCCACGACACCGGCCCCACAACCCGTCTCCACCACTACTGCTGCAGCTGTTGCAGCTGTTGCTGTTGCGATGCCTCCACCACCCGCGACTGCCTCTGTGACCCCCCTACCCCCGCCACCGCCCCCACCCGCCCCAGTCGCAACCGTCTCCGTGGCCACCGGCGGGGCTGTCGGCTCTGGTCTCAACTTCAACGCCCGCCCCTTTCAGTCACGGACCTTCACGATCTCGTCGCCAACGCAGCTCTCCTCTTCGCCGACCACCTCCACGGCTGCCGTGACAGCACCTATGGACGGCGCTGACGACGTTAACACCACTAACAACAACAACAACACCGACGGCACAGAGCGGTCCACATCTGCCCCGACCTCCCGCAAGGCATCCAAAAGCCTGCAGAAGCTGTCCGAAAGCGCCACAGCTTACTACTCCCCGTCTGCCCAGGTCGCTAGCTTCATTGAGCGCAACTCGCCTGTGCCGATGGGCAACGGCTCCGTCGCCAGCGGACGCACGCTCTCACTGGGCTCGCTGCGCACCACACCCGTTGCCAGCGCTGCCGCGAGTGACCACGACCTCGACGGCAGCAACGTGGACGAGGACGAGCTGCCGAGTGTGGAGGAGGTCCTGCCGTCTCCCGCCTCCAGCACCCCAAGCCACACCATTTCTGACGGTCTCCAGGTCCCCGTCACGCCCAACGCGATTGGCACGCTCGTGAACGCGCGCTTTCCGTCGTACCCACGCCCTACTCGCGCCTCCGTGCTGCAGGCGGGCGGTGGTGGCGGTGGTGGTGATGGCGCGGGTGGTGTGGGTGGCTTCACGACGTCCGCCGCGAGTGGTGTGGGACACTATCACAACCCGCACTCGCCGATGGGTGTCTCAAGTTCTGTCGCGTCTCCGACTGGTGCGATGAGCCAGCCACACCACAGCGGCAGCTCCAGCTCCCTCGCCTTTCATCTCGAGTCGCGCGAGGACATGCTGCGACGACGCCAGGCCGCCCCAACCGCCTTCTACTCCTCCGCGTCGCACCCCAATGCCACCACCACATCGCCTGCGAGCTACAGTGGCAGCGGTGCGGTCTACAGCCCGGGCTCGCTGCGTCCACATCACGTTGGCAACACACCGATGAGCATGCCGGTGTCCCCGCTGGTTTCGATGGGCAACACGCCCGTCATGGCGCCGCAGTGCCCGTACGACTACATCCTCGTGCTCGACTTTGAGGCGACCTGCGAAGAGTACCCACCACCGGGCTACCTGTACGAGATCATCGAGTTCCCCGTCGTTCTCGTCGACGTCCGGCTGCAGCGTGCGATGACCGAGTTCCACCGCTTCGTGAAGCCCAAGTACAAGCCCGTCCTCTCCCCCTTCTGCCGCAACCTGACCGGCATTCTTCAGCAGGAGATCGACGCCGCGCAGCCGCTGGACGAGGTGCTCAGGCAGTTCGAGCGCTGGCTCCATCAGACGGTCCCGCCCTCGGCCCGGGTCATGTTCGCCACCGACGGCCCGATGGACTTCCGCGAGTTTATGCTGCACCACAGCGTGCAGCGCCAGGGCATTCGCTTCCCCACCGTCTTCTACCAGTTCATCGACGTGAAGCAGGTGTTCGCGTCGTTTCTCCAGTGCCAGCCGGGCAAGATCAAGGCCATGCTCGAGGTACTCAACATTCCTTTCGAGGGCCGTCTGCACAGCGGACTCGACGACGCCAGGAACATCGCGCGCATCGTCATTGGCCTGCTCCAGTGGGGATCCACGCTGTGCGAGTCACCGCTCAACCGGCTGCCGCTCAGTGGCGGGCCCAACGGCCCAAACGGCAGCGCGACGTCTTCGTCTGGTGGCGGGACAGGCGCACTGTACTTGCCGCCGTCGACGGCCGACACACCGAATACGCTGCAGACTCAGCATCAGCAGCATCAGCGTGGGACGCTCGCGTTCAACAGCAGCGGTTCGTGGCTCGCCAGCGCACGGGACACATCGTACTCGATCGACGGGACATTTTATGCCTGAGCGTGAAACAACAAACAAAAAAAAAGAAGACGAACAAGCGTGTCTGTGTGTGGCAGCGAGAGAGATGAAGAGAGATGGCGACATCCACCTCCCACCGTTGTTCTCCGGACTTTCTCTCTGATGCCTTTTTCTTTCACGTACGCTTCCACGTCCGTGCTTTGTTCTTGTCCGAACTACGTCGAGTTATGACCACTTGCTTTCCCATTCTCGTGTTCTCTCTTCTCTCTATAGAAACAGGCTTGTTCAGCGAGTTGAGAGCAATGCTGCATTTGTGAAGGCTGAGCCTCCCCCATTGTTGGGTGGCGAGTTTTTTGTTTTGTTTTCGCGTTCGTTGTTTTCCTTTGCACACACAGCCTTGGAAGCTGACCAACAAACACATATACGTCGCTAAATATGATTTCCAGTGTGCATTGCCCCTCCCCTCCCTTCTCTTCCCCAGCAACAGCAACATCACGAATTTGATTGCTGACGATGAAGTGAGAGAGAGAGAGGCAAGTGCAATATGTCCTGTTGAGCGGTACTAAGTCAAGTGACGATCACCGTCTCAGTGCATGCACACGGTGGAATGTGCTTTCACCATTTTTTCTCTTTCAAAAATGTGAATCGCAGACACTCTCTTGCGTACAGACACGCGACTCGTCGAGAAGTACTGACATAACAGAGAAGATATCCAAGTCAGTCCATGCACATGACCGGCTTTCTCTACTTCCCTCCACCAATCCTTCATGTCCCCAGCCTCTATTCCCCCCTCCCCACATACACACCAAAGTCTGCTTCTTTCAGGCATCAAAGCCAGTGCAACAGTCACCACACGTCACGGATAGCACAGCCACCGGAAGCCTTCTCCCCCCTCCCCCACTATCGATGGAGTCCGTTGATGCCACGACGCAATCCGCGTCTCCCGCTGTCGTGCCGGAGGCGGAGGCCGCGGCAAACAGCGCGTCGACACCAACATCGGGGCCGCTCTTCACGCGCCGCGGCTACTGGCAAAAGTGCCACGAAGGCGCCACGCACCAAGCCCCTCCAGCGCAGCCGATCCCACCACTCGCAGCCATCAACGTGGAGACCAGCGGGGCTGAGGACGCGCCTCTGCACGCGCCGTCTGCTGCGCGAGAGGCAGATTTGATAGAGAACGGTGCCCCACACGACGAGGCAGCAGTGACTGCGCCGGCAATCGAGAGCGCGCCACCGGCTGAAATGGCGACCGCCGAGAAGGCTGCTGCTGCTGCTGCGGACGTTCCTGCCGCTGAAGTCGTCAGTAATGGGCATGCCGCTCCCACCACACCCAGTCCACGTGCCGCATCATCTGCCGCCTCGCACGGCACCCACTCGTCCTCTTCCTCGTTGTCGTCGTCCTCGTCCGAGTCCGAGTCGTCTGGCATCCCCACAACCGGCAGTCGATTTGACATCCTCATGCAGTCGAACAGCGGCGCGCAAGGGGGCAGCTCGGCCGGCGACCGTGACAGCTACCGCTCTGTGGTTCGCAAAGCAACGCGCGCCTGCCACAACCCAACAGATCGTCACAAGGAGGCGACTGAGGCCGGCACACACGGTGCAGAGAGCGGCTCGACTGCCACCACCACCACCACGGCTGCTGCTGCTGCTGCTGCAGCCAAGACTGCGCCTGTTGGTGAACCCATTGGGATTACCACACGACCTCCGTTTAAGCGGCTTCAGGCCCAACCCTTCTCGCACATCCTCGTCTGCGACTTCGAGGCAACGTGCGAGGGCGGCAGTGTGAACTACCCACACGAGATCATCGAGTTCCCCGTCGTCGTGATTGACACAGCCACGCTGCGCGCCGTGGCGGAGTTCCACGCCTACGTCCGCCCCGTGAAGCACCCAAAGCTCTCACGCTTCTGCACGGAGCTGACGGGCATCACGCAGGCCACCGTGGATGCGTCGGAGACGCTGCCCGTCGTGATTGCCCGCTTCCAGACCTGGCTCGAAACGGACGTGTACCCCCTCTGCCGCGCGTGGCGTCTCGCACACGACCCGTCACCCGATGTCTCCGCCCTCTCGACCAACCTCCGCTCTGAGCAGAAGCGATTCGTCTTTGACGACAGCACCGAGGCGAGAAAGGCGAACATCCCCGAGGAGAAGATGATCTGCTTCGCGACGGACGGCCCGTGGGACATGCGCTGCTTCATGCACGAGTGCAGCGTGCTGCGCGACGGCATCGAGTTCCCGCCCGTCTTCTACCGCTACATCAACGTCCGCCACGCGTACTGCGAGCTGTTCAAGGTCAAGCAGATCAAGCTGACGCACATGCTGCGGCGGCTGGGCATGGGGTTCGAGGGGCAGCGACACAGCGGGATCTGCGACACGCGCAACATCGCACGTGTGCTGGCCGAGGTCATGGCCCGCGGCTACCGCGTCCACCACGTCAGCACCATCAAGTACGCCCACCGTGGCGACAGCTTCCTTGAGCACAACCAACTTGCACGCGAGCTTCTCGAGGAGGAAGAGCGCGAGAAGCAGACGAAGCAAAACAAGCAGAAGCACAAGGACCCCGCCAGCCAAAGTGGCAACAAACCCAGTAGTAGTGGGGGTAATGGGAATGGCGGCACGGCGCAGCATGCGAAGGGTGTCCCACGAAATACTCGCCGTCGAGGCAAAAATTGACACATTAAAAAAGCTTTATACCAGCACTTAACTCTAACCCACTTGCGTTGCTCACGTTGTCCGTTTAAGCTACGTCGTACTTATTGTTTTGGTCGTTGTCGATAACTTCTTGTTTTTTTTTCTCTCTCTCTCTCTCTCGCTTTTGCTTGTTCACATCTTACGTCTTCAGCACCCACAAAGTCAACGGAAACTAAACACGCGCGCACAAAGAAAAACGACTCTTAACATGGCCCCAAAAGCACTGGACACCACTGTACACTACACTACACTACATACGCAGACTGAGAGTGAGTATCAACCACTGCGACTGCCCGGAGAGAGCTTCTCTGCACCGACTGCTGCTGCTGCTCTCTCTCTCTCTTGCCCACTTCCACTTCGCTTCAACTTTATTTTCCTTTCTTTTCCTTTCTCTCTAGTTATTTGCGGCGTTATCGCAACATAGAAGAAAACAGGCGAGACACCACACGCACAGCAGCGAGTAGGCGTGGAAGAGGAGGAACCACCACTGGTTGCTTTCCGACATTTTTTTCTTCCACCCTTCCTTCAGTTTTTTCACATTGTATAGCATTTGATACAGCGATAGACGTGTTTCAACATACCTTTGACTTCATCGTATTCGCCTTTCCCTTTTCTTTTCCAGGCAACGCGCTACAATAGACCCATTTACAATCACACACACACACATACACATATAGTAACTCCCGTGCTCGCCGTCTGAGCCCACATCTCATGAGCGAGAGCCCCCCGCCAAAGCCCAGCGCGGGACAAGCGGAGGAAGCGAATCACTCTCCACTCGAACCTGATCCAGTGCAACGCACGCTTCGCTCTTCGCCGTCACTCGATGCGGAGGCCGTGACCGTGCAGGCGCGTCCCCCAGATGCCGTTCTGCGCTCTCCACACGGTTCCCGTCGCGGCAGCCTGGCCAGCGAACGGAGCTCTCTGTTCGATCGCAGTGCGTCCCCACCGTTCACGCCGTCACACCTCGTGAACGGGGAGTACGAGTGTCGCGTCTGCGGTGTGCCGATGCGTGTCCCAGAGGACCGCGCCGAGCAGCGTCAGGCGTGGAGTCTGCACTGCCGCACGGCGCTGCATCAGCGGCGTTTGCTGGAGGACGCGACGCGCACCAGCCCGAGCCGCAGGACCACCTCACCGTTTGCCGCGACGACCACGATTGTGCACAGTGGCCGCGCTCCGTCCTCTCCGCCGGCTGCTGCTGCGGTCCCTCCCGCGAGGGACCCCGATGACGATGAGACGACGCCAGAGCCCGTGCAGCGAGAGTCCACGGCTCCACCCACGCTGCCACCACGCCGCACGACGCCGCCCCCACCGTCTCCCGTTCCGTCACCCGCGAAGGACGCGAGTGCGGAACAGGCAGAGCCACCTGCCGCACCATCACCGATCGCAGCGCCAGCAGGAGAAGGACCCCCGCCGCTTGCACCGGTCCCAGAACCGTCTCTAGTCTCCGCGCCACCCCAAGCGACGGGACCTCTGCCTGCCCTGTCACCGCAGCGTGAGCGTGACCTCTCCAGGCAGCTCAACGACGTGCTCTACCGGAAGGAGTCCGTCCTGCTGCGCGAGTGCCTGCACCGGTGGTACGCCGCGATGTTCGTCAACCGCACAGCCGCGCTCTCAGACGACGGTGATGAAAACAACAACGAGAACGACCCCACGCGCCATGACGAGCCAACGCGTGGCGTTGCACACGCTTCACCCGTTGCCGCTGCGTCTGCGACTGCTAGTGTGCCCGCCTCACCGCCCCTGCGCCGGTATCCGTCCAGCACACCAGCGGAAGCCTCTCCACCACCACCACCACCCCAACCTCCCGCACCCGCCTCACACCGCCGTCTTGAGCTGCGTGGCGCGAGTGGCAGCAGCGGTGGCACCGGCCGCTCGTCGTCCAGTCCAGACCAGGACGGCAGTCAACCGGCGCGGCACAGCTCCTCACCGAGTGTGACGAGCGGCGCTGTGGTGCGGCTCTCTCCCATCTCACCATCGCCAACGTCGCACCCGAGTGTGCTGGAGGAGGAGGGGGAGGAGAGAGACGGCGAGGCTCCAAAGCTGCCGTCTGGCCCATCCACGCCATCACCGACCTCACACGACATGTTCCCCAAAGCGGACACCGCTGACGAGCGCGAGACGGCGGGACCTCTCCACGCCACTCCCGTGCGAGCCCGCAGCAACACACAGAAGCCACTGTCCGGCAGCACCCCCGCCTCGTCCGCTTCCACAAAGGCCACGCCACACGACACGCTCATGATCCGCACGCGATCGCAGGGCTACGTCGGCGTTCCAGCCGACCCAAGCGATCCACAGGCCGCGACGCGTGACGTCGAGGTGTCGCGGGTGGAGGTCGAGTGGCGCGTGACGCTGTCACCCCGCAAAGACAACGACACGAACGCACGCAAGAACAAAAAGTTGACGCAGAAGATCACGACGGGGGACCCAACCACACCTCATTGCGATGATGACCTCAACAGCAGCAACAGCAACCACGTGCGTCGTCGTGCTGACCCCGATTCGTCCACGCACGCACCAAAGAGAAGACATCCATCCGACTCATCCAGGCTACCCCGTCGACTGCTCAGATCGGCGTCGGCGTCGGCGTCGGCTCCGTCGTCTGCGGCCGTCTCTGCCGTGTCATCAGCGGACGAGTCGAGCGCCCACGACACCGATGAACAAGAGAGCAGTGAGGCGGTGAGCGCGTACCCTTCGGATACCTCGTACACAGCGGCCGACGTGGTGGAAGAGGACGAAGAAGACAGAAACACAGGTGAGGAGGAGAAGGCGGATGGGGCGGGTGGTGATGCTGATGATGACAACCCAGATAGTCTCCGCGATGGTGGCGAGCAGCCCGCGCCGTCTCAGCGTCGCCACCGCCGTCGTCCTGCCCGCCGACGCCCACACCGTGTCGACGCGCCTGCTACGACTGCGGCCACTACTGCTGATCCGCCCACGACTAGTGCAGCCACGGACCTGGTCCCCTCGGCTGCTGCAGACGGAGCCCCTCCAGCCCAGACAAACACCTCGGCACCTCAGCAGGCTTCACCCGCGCCATTGTCATCTTCTGCAGCCTCCGCTGCAGCTGTCCCTCCGTCCAATGCGCACGCACTGAATGCGCCTGTCGAGGCCGACTCGGAGACAGAGGAGACGACCACGACGGCGACCACCGCGACCACCCCCGACCCCACAAGCACGCCGTGCGACGGCCAACTCCACCCCCCAGCACCACCGCGCCGGAAGCGTGGGCGATCTCGCCGTCGTCGTGACCCGCTTACGGATGCCATCGCCGCCGCCGATGTCGCCGCCGATGTGCCGCCCTCACGTCCTGTCGTGCCGGGCACCGCAGGAGCTCTCTCAGCATCCCCAACCCCACTCCCAAGATCGCCATTGCCTACGGGTGCAAGAGGTGCGCGTGAGGATGTCGCGGTGTCACCCTCGACAGCCTCCGAGACGAGCCCGTCGTTCGTGAGGCCTGAGCCGCTCGCAGTAGCGTCGCCTTCTGTATCACCTCTCGAGCGCACTGAGGAAGACGGGCCAGCAGGCAGCGCAGAAGGACATAGCCCTGTTCCAGAGACTTGCCAAGGGAGCAAAACTGACGACGACTCACAGCCCTGCGCGACGCCAACCACAGAAAGTGGGAAAGCGATGCCTGCTCTTCCTGCTTCTGCACCTGTACCTGCTTCTGCACCTGTACCTGCTTCTGCACCTGCTTCTGCACCCGCACCCGCACCTGGTTCTACACCTGGCTGTGCACCTGCGCGGCGTCGTCGAAGCCGTCGGCGACGGTCCAAGAAGCAGCCACAGAATGATGACAGCACGCAAGAGACGAAAAGTGGTGCCTCGAAGAGTTCCCCGGACGCGTCGACCGAGACCTCTTCCCGTCAAAGTGGCAGTCCCGCAGAGTCCCCCGAAAAGCAACCAGCAGCTGCACCCACGGTGAGCACCAACGATGAGACGGCGGGCAGTGCAGACGACGCGACCGCTCCCACGACAACAACAATCGCCGCTGCTGCCCCATCCAAACGTTCTCGTCCGCGTCGATCTCGGCACCGCCGCAGAAAAGACCAAAGCGACGAACCGGAGGCTGTGGCAAGCTCACTCTTGCCCGAGCACGACAGCCACTCCCGTACGTCCTCTTCCCCGATCACGCATCTCGAACAACAGGACAACAACAACGCCACCGCTGAAAGAGTCACTCCCAACTGCAGTACCGACCACGGTCAGCGCGGTTTGCACAATGATGATGACGATGACGATGACGATGACGGGGAGGCACAGGGACTCGGGCTGATGCGGCAGGCCTCTCGTCGCGACTCACGCCACGCGCCGTACGGACTCGGTAGCGGCAGCTCGAACAGCAACGAACCCACAGGCGACGACAACAGCTCGGACCGCGAGAGTCAGCGTGAGCCGTTCGGGCACGACGATGAGAACGACACACCACGCCACTCCGTGTCTGCCGCAGAGGTCACCTCGCAGCCACCGTCTTCTGCGTCGTCAGGAGTGAAGAGGCCACCGGCTGCCTCCAGTGCACCTGGGGTACATCCACCAGTGTGTGAAGCCGACAACCCGGTTGGCGAAGAAGAGTACGAGGACGACTACGAGGATGACTATGAGGATGACGCGGACAACAACAAGAGTAGTGATGATGAGAAGGATAGCGAGCAGGCAAGTGAAAATCAGGAGACCTCAACCTCACCGCTTTCGGCCTCTGACATTGAGACAGCGCCGGGCAAGGAAAGCGTGCCTGCCGATTCCTCCCACTCTGATCATGACGATGACGATGACGATGATAGAGAGCCGCACGACAAGGGCACCGACGCACTTCTAAAGGCCAGTGAGTCACCGGTGTCACAGGCAACTGCCTCGCCACCTGCGACCAGGACGGTATCAGAAGCACCCACCGCTCACAATGAGCGTGCGTCAGAACCAGCGCCGCCAGCACGCGCATCAAGCGCGACACCTGACGGAGAGGTTGCCTCACGAGCAGCGCCATCATCCGCAGTGCCTGGTGACCGCCCGACTGCTGCCGTGTCAAGCACGGGATCGGACTCCGCACCGTCAGACAGCTGGTTGTCGCCGCACGATGGTGCGCTGCCTCTGCAGGGCATCCCACCACCACCATCACCAGCCGCGCTGTCATCACATCCACAGCTCCATGCAGCCACATCCACAGCTTCCCCATCAGACGACAACACGGCCGTTGCTGCGCCTGACGAGCTTCGTGTGGCGCCTGAGACGGGTGAAGTGCAGCGCCTGCTCGCGTTGCTCCCACCAGATGTGCGCGATCGTGTGCAGCAGGCGCTGCTCGTTGGTGACGCAGTGAGGCCACTCGACACACTGGAACCAGCTCCTGCGATGCGTGCTCCTGTTCCTATTCTGGTTCCTGCTCCTGCTACTGGCGGTACGACACCACCACGTCCGCAGCTGGCCAAATCCACGCCGTCGTCGCCACACCGTGGGACGGGATCACCACTCGTTGTGCGTGCCACCGATGTGCTCGCCACACCACCGCGTTCACCAGCGCCGGACCAGCGACCGGCATCGCAGCAGCGACCTGCATCACCGCTGTCGTTGCTGTCACACAGTGGTCGCCGCACCGCCCCCCGCGGCAACTCGCTGTCTCTCCACTCCGATCACTTTCCACTCTCCGCCTCACGGCTTGAGCAGATCCAGCAGGAAGCCAGCGACGAACTGTGGCTCTCGCTCAGCACACCACTGCCACACACGCCCCCGCCACCGCCGGAGGTCATCACGTCGACGGCACCTTCTTCCACGTCGGACACCCCACCCGTCTCACGACCAGTTATCGAAGATGAGGAGGAAGTGCCCACGCCACAGCGACCAACGTGGAACCGCCCAATCGTCGACCCCGCCTCGTTCTTGCCTTCAGTCTCGCGCGCTGGCACCGATGGTGGCGAGGCGTCACCCGACTACTACGCACACCCGTACAGCCCTCTCACCAAGGTGCCTGGAGCGACGGAGCCCCAGTTGGCGCGAAACACCCCTTCTGCACGACAAGGGGCGCAGGGTGCGCCACCGCCCTCCTCCTCTCCTTCCCCTTCCGCGCCTTGTGCGTATCTGGTTCGTTACCCGCGGAACCCGACTCGCCACGCGCAGTCGTCCGCTGCCCCGCAACCAACCCAAGGTGGAGGTGATAGCCCAAATGACGGTGTTCGCTTGCGTCGCTTTGGCCCGGAGGATGAGGACCCACTCGCAGCCGCGACACCCACTGCAAGGTCGAATGCGCTGTCGATTTCTGGACACCCGTACAACATTCCCCGCATCCGGCGCGACGCGGCGGCGTCTTCCGCCTCCTCATCGTGTTCGTCACAGTCGCATGACGAGGGCGTGACGGCGCAGGCCGACAGCACTAGCGATCCGCTGCCGCGCGATGAAGACACTGACAATCCTGAAGGGATCGACACCAATACCGATGACATGGCGCGGTCAGCGCAGGAAGTGGTTGAGGCCCTTGAGCGTGAGGTCAAGGCCTTGGAGGCCGAGGAGGCTGAGAGGGAATCCATGGCACTTGGCGATCCCTCCGATGGGCCAGACAGCGCGGGGCCAGCCCTTGTCGACACCACCAGCAGCGCACCCGTGGACAGTGACGCCGCATCGGCCCACTCACACACCGATGCGCTTGCGCCGGCGCCGCAAGTCGGACTGACTTCGTCGGGCGGTCGTGCAGCTGCTGCGCCTGAGTGGCCGTCCCACTCTCCTCTGAGTAGTGGTGGTGGTACTGTTGGCAGCGGCAGCGGCGGTGGTCTTCAGACCTCTGCTGGCTCAGCCTTCTCGTCCCCTCCACCACGTCGACCACAACCACGGCAGCAACATCAGCAACAGCTTTTCCCACCACAACCCGCATCATCGCTGCCATCGGTGGAGCCCTTCTTGGCCGCGACCCAACGCGACGCACCTGAGCCCTTTGAGGAGCCAAGCAGTGGGAGCCTGAGTAGTCCCCTCAGTGACGACGACGGTGGCGAGCACGGCGCACAAGCAAGCGAAGAGAAGCCCACAGGCAGCTCCAGCAGCAACAGCAACGGGAAAAAGCAAAGCGAGTCCGTCAGCGACGCTGGTGATGATGATGAGAATGATGAGGATGCCGCAATCGAGTCGGAGGTGTCGTCGCAAAACCGTGAGCCATCGACGGACCGTGGTGCCGTGGAGCCCGTTCTCCACCGCACCCCTCCACGAAGTCCCCGTCCGGAGTGGTTCGAGGCCAAGGCCAGCGACCTCCCGCTCTTCCCCGCGACGGACACGGCGGACGTGCCGCATCGTCCCTTCCCAGGCCACCGCCGTCACTCCCCGCGACCGGGCACGCCACTGCGCGCCTCCACACCGCACGGCAACGCGTCGTCGGGATCGCACCCAGACGACTCCGCGCACGCTCCGCAGCCACCACACGCCCCGCACGCCCCGTCGCTGCCTGTCCCACCAGAGAGACAAGACCCATCTGCCACATCTTGCGCACAGCCTGAGACGCACGACCCGCGCACACCACCACGCACTGATGCAGCGCACGAGCGGCCCGGCCAGGGCAGCCCGCGTGATCCAAGCCTGCCGCCGTCTGAGCGTCATTCGCCACGCCGTGCGCCGCATCGTGTGCCGTCGGTTGGCTCGCTAGCGTCCTCCATCGGCACGCCACCGCTGGTCCCACCAGCACCAGCACCACCTGCGCAGGCGTGTCTCTCAGGGGCTTCGTCTGCCCCAGCGGATCTCGTGGCGTTGTCGCCCCATGACGTGACCACAGCGTCTACGGCCAAGCAGGAAGACGACAGCGTGAAGAGCGAGGGCAGTGATAATGATAGTGGTAGCTGTGATCGGCGCCGTGCTGCAGCACCACTGGACCACCACATGGATCACACCCCTCAGCGTGGTCGCCGACGTGACGTGGAAGAGGACGATGATGATGATGATGGCGATGATGGCGCTGACGCTCGGCGCCTCCAGCCGTCCGACCCAGGTCTGCCGTCCTCCGCCCGATCATCACCGTCCCGGGCACACGCTCTCGGCCACGTTGTGATTGAAGGGGACGACGAGGACAGCGACGCGGCCCCTCTTCTCGTGCTCTCAGCCGCTTCATCTCCATCAGCAGCACCGCCACCACCACCACTGCCTGCCTCTAGTAGCGCGATGCCATACCCCACGGCGGAAGCGATGAGGCCGTCACCTGACTGTGGTCTGGCGCCTGAGCTGCGACCCACCTTTGCTTCCCACACCAGCGCAACTCCCACCACGAGCTCCGAGGAAGACGAGCTGCGCCGTCCGCATCATCAAGATCCCATGGCTGGGCCTGGGCCGCTGCTGACTGGCAAGGACCGACGCCCCACAGTGCGGCCGGCGTCAAACGCGCCAAACGCGGACAGCCTCGAAAGCCCGGACGGAAGTGCACTCGCATCGTCGCTCTCTGGTGTGAATGTGGACGGCGCTGCGTCGTCACCACCGCCTTGTGCGAAACCCGTCACGACGACACCAGGTGGCCCCTTCCAACCTTCCCAGCGGTCGCCACTCCCGCGGGATAGCCGCTCGCCGCCACTACCTCCCACTGCTTCTGTCTCGGGTGCCAACGCGGCGCCATCATCTGCATCACCAGCGTCGTCCACATCACTCGGTGCCGCACCAGACGCGCCGATCGCGTCTTCTCGCCTTCCACGCGAGCCTCTCCGACAGAACCCACGCAAGCCGTCGGCTGCTACAGACGCGGTGGATGAGCGACAGAGCAGCCAAGATTCAGAGCCAACGCCGTCATCCGCTGCGCATGCCCTGCCGCCTCGCAAGAGTTCCCTTCCACCACGCAGCACATCCACGCCGCAAGGCCTCACTGGCAATGGCAATGACAATGATGATGCTCGTGACCGTGCGCAGACCCACCCTGCAGCGGCAGCAACAGCAGCAACAGCGGACTCGTCGCCTCTCGCAACACACACAGGCCCAGCACCATCAACGTTACCATCGTCATCACCGTCAGGCCGCCGCCCGAATGCACCGTTGCGTGACTTTCCAAAGCCACACAGGGCGGCTGCAGTCGCTCCACCGAGCCCCGGTGTCGTGCGCCTGACCGTACTCGGACCGGACGGCTCGCCGGTGCTGATTGGCGAGGTCGCTGACCCGCGGCTGGCACCGGCCTCTGCTCAGCCCTATCGTAGCACCGCAGCTGCACAGCCAATAGTGTCGCCATCTCCATCATCGTCGTCCTCTATCTCTCGCGGTGCTGAGGAAGAGGTTGATTCTCTTGCTTGCCCAGATGGCGTTGACCGCCTCATGGTCGCCGATGATTCTGATTCTGATGATGAGCCTGCGCCGTCCTCTCCGACACGGTCTGCCGAGCGTGCTGGCGGGATTGCCGCGGGACCGCCACAGTACGTCATTCCCCGTGGCGTGTCCTCGCACAGCCAGCCGCAGAGTGTGCGCAACAGTGACGGCAGCTCTTGTGAGCGAAACAGCTTGGCTGACAGCCGCGCCAACAACAGCAGCGGCAGCAGCAGCAGTCGCGGCCGAACGAATGAGCAGCGCGCCGAGAAGGAACAGGAACGGCAGGGGGTGCGTGCACTGGATGCCCTTGACCACGGCGCACCGTCGTCTTCTGCTGCTTCTTCGTCTTCTTCGCTCGTCCCTGCAGGCGGACTGCCGCGTCACGCAGAACTGGGTGTGGTCGCACCACGTCTCCTCCAGACAACGCCACACGGCGTCACTGACACAGCGACGACCGACACGCATCCGCATCACTCGCGCCCACCAGCGAAGACGTCCGAGCCACAATGCCCCCCACAAGATCGCGATGCTCACGCAGAGGCGGATACCAACCGCAACAGCCACAGCAGCCGCAGCAGCGATGGTCGTCCTCGCAGTCGGGCATCCGTGCCAGGCGTCGTGACGCGGGCTGAGCCAGGCACGTACTATGTGGCTGCCGATGACGGCCGCATCTACCGTCTCCATGATTTTGAACATAGGCCACCTCCACAGCGCTTGTCACGCCCGCCTGCCACGCTGCCACCGCGGCGAGGATCGGATGAGGCACACGGCGCACCACCACTACCACCATCATCGCCGGCTGGCGTAGCTGTTTCCCCAACACGCGACGACCCTGCACGGCGATCTGGTGTGGTGGGGAGCGACCCACGCCGTCCCAGCTCACATCGCCGTCACCTCTCTCCGTATGATGTCCGCGATGATCGACTGCCACGGCCAGCCGCGCCGTCGTCGTCGGTGTCGCCGTGGGATCGCCGACCTTCGCCGTCCTCGCGGATGCCGTCACCTGTGCGCATGGCTCTCACCGTGCCCGAGGACCCGCTCGGCTGCGCGCGCTTCAATCCGTACTGCGGCACGTGCCGCGCCAAGTACAACCACATCTACGTCGACGGCAAGAACGAGCCGGTGCGCTTCCCGTCCCCGCGATCACCCGAGATTCAACGGCTGGGCAGCTGCCGATACAACAGCGGGCTGGTCTTTGGTGAGGCGACACCTCCACGCCGCGCCTCACCCGCCCGCCGCAAGGACGCGTACGGTGGTGATGACGACTCGCGGGCCGTGCCGTCTGGCCATGACGCCTCCGGTCGCTTCGTACCCGTGCGCTTCCACCGTCGTCCCTCCGCCTCCGAGTCTGCACCGGTGCGCGAGGCACGCAACGCGCCCGAGGCCGGTGCCGACGCACCCAGCTCGCGTCGCGACAGTGATGTCCGGCGGTACCGTGCACCAGAGGCACCGCTGTCACCACCACTTCCTCCTCGCGTGCCGTCCACGCACGCCACAAACCCGCACCACGATGATCACAACGATGAGAATGATGACCGCCACTGCGTGCCCTCGATGTCGAGCGTCAACAGTATCCCAACCCAGTCTCTGCTCGCACCGCCACCGCAGCCTGTGGACCACACACGGCTCCCAGAGGCGGACCACACCGCAGGTGCCTCCTCGCTACTGGCCTCTGATGCGCCGCTGGAGGGCTCCACGACGGACTCGACCCGGTCCCTTCGGCGTGAGGAGCGGCGACTGCGCAAGTGCATGAAGCAGCTGCTGTGGCACGACTTGCCCGACATGCGCGATGGTGAGCAGTGGGAGCTGTACCTGGAGAGCCTCACCTACGGACTGGATCGCATGTCGGCGCTGCGCCACAAGCGAAAACTGGGCGGTGACTGAGACTTGCAGGAAAAAAAAGAAAGAAAGAGGGACAGTTGGACAGTGGGCAGCGTGGAGAGAACCATTGCTGATGACCCATCGCCTCCTTGCCACTTTTGTTGATGAGACATGTCACATTTCGAGTTGTATAGATGTGTACTTACTTGTTTTGGTGTTTATCCGATATTTCCCTTTTCTTTATTTCCCTGCCTGAACCTCGCAAGATAGAGCACACTTTTTGTTTTTTTGTCTTGTGCATTCACTTGACTGATCGTCCCTTCCTTTTTTCTTCTTTTCAACCATCATAGAGCGCTCTTTCTCATGACATACACCACGATTGTTTTGCACACAAGCACACACACAGAAAACAACTGAATAGAAGAGCGCACACAAAAGCTCTGCACTCAAACACAAGATTGTGCGCACCTCGAAAGAGGTCATGATTGTACTTTATGGACCCCCTTTTCATGGATTGGTTCTGTTTTTCTCCTAGTCTCCCCTCACTGCTCTTATCTTTCAGCGCATCACGAGCGTGGACAACAGAAAGACAAAGAGAGTGAGAGAAAGCACCGACCTCCTGTCACGATTCTCCGAAACCCTCACACTCTTTGGTAAGTACTTCCACTTCTGTTCTCTCTTTTCCTTCCTCTTCTCCGTTTCCTGCTCCAACAACCTTGTTTTCCCACTCAAAGTACACAGTGACACACAAATGCAGCCTCTCCTGAGCACATCTGCGACTGGCGATGGCGGTGAGCTGCGCACCAGTCCCTTTTCCCTCAGAGCCTCGCTTGCCCCCACCGCACTTTATCGTGCTCGCCGTTACGTGGATTTGATGAGTTCACCGCGCCTGCTCGATGATAACGAGGAGAGTCCCCGGGCGGAGACATCTGGGAGCCCTTCAGCCTCTGCGCGCGCAGCGACGACGGCAGCAACACCCGGGGCACCCGCCAAGTCACGATCGGGCCGCGGAGCTCGTGCAGCGTTGGCGGACCCGGAGCTGGAGGAGACGCTGGACGTGATGCGCGAGCTGCGGCGGGCAGCGAGTGCCCATGCCACAACACAACAAGAGCAGCTGCTGCAGCAGCAACAGCAAGAACAGCAGAATGACGAGTTGGCCGAGGCGTCCGCTACGACCGCAGCGACAACCGGTTCCAGTCGTGGCGGGACCGTTCTGCTGACCCCGAGAGGACCGCTGGCAAACGCCTTCTCACCGCTGCGGGCACTGCGAGAGGCTTTTGGCGACACGCGTGGCTCTGTTCTCCATCGTGTGTGGCTGGAGACCCCACAGCGGCACCTCAGCGCGGTCGCTGAGCAGTTGCAGGAGGCCGTGTTGCTTCACTACGTGCGCCGCTTCTGGCCCGTCACGTCTAGTGAGGGCTACGACTCCGCTTCGGCAGACGATGTGGCGGCGTACAAGCGCGCGTTTGACGTGCACGTGCAGTGGCAGCCATCCAAGGCCGGCGCCACGGGCCCCGCCGTCGTCGGCCACGGCAGCGAGGAGGTCGTCGCGGTGGTCATCATCCGACGTCGCGATGCACTGCGCCGGCTCGCGGCAGAGGAGGCCCGCATGGCCGCCCGCTACCTCGCTGTCGCCGCCGAGGGGCAAACGGTGGAGAGCTCGCTGCGCTTCTGGAGTGACGTCTCGTACGTTGATCGACCACGCGGCGAGGAGGCGGCATTTGCTCCCGTTGGCTTCGACAGCGCGTCGCAGGTGGCGCTTGAGCAGATCGCGGCGGACAGCACAGCAGAGAGCCTTGACGGGACTGGCGAGGCGGATGCGATCGGTCGCGGTCCCGCAGCTGGGCGTAAGCGAGTGCGGGAGACTGTCACGGGTGGTGCTGGCGTGGGTGGCCTCGCACCAGCCGTTGTGCTCGGTGCTGTGGGCACGTCAGGGAAGGAAACGGCGCACCCACGCGCACAGCCCACGCACTGGCGCCAACCCGCCCCGCTCCTCGTGGCCCAAGAGATGCGTGGCACGACGCTCACAACCGCGTCAGCCAACACAGCGACACAGCGCGTGCGCCACAGCCGCGTTGGACTCGTGGCTGTCCTCTACGTCACGCTACAGGCCGTCGCGTACGTGGGCTTTATCGAGGAGGCGCCGCGGCCGACCCCAGCGGAACTGAAAGCGAAGCCGGAGGAGACGACGCCGCCACGCGCGCTAAACGCAGCCTCCACTCCGGCACCATCTACGCTGCCCTCTGTCCGTCGCCCGGCGGTCCCGGTCGTCATGACGCAAGCTCTTCTGCCGCTTGAGTCTGGCGACAGCTTCACACGTGGCTTGCTGCGGTTGTAACGCAACACCGAACAACAACAACAACAGGAGCTATGACATCACCAATAGCAATGACGACAGAAAAAAAAAGAAACCACAAGACAGTTATGGCCCCATGAAAAACAGCAATAACACACCACTTTTTACAAATCGCTGGTGATGTAAAAAGACATTTCTCTTGCCTGGGTACCTGCAAATCGGCCACCACGCGCCTGTCGCTGCAGCTGCGACAAATTACCGAAACCTCCCACCTCCCACTTTACTCATTCCCTAACTGCACTGGCTCTCCCTCTTTTCTTCTTCTTCTTCTCTCTCGTCGTGTGGCGACAGTCTCTTAGCCTACAAAAAAAAACTACCATTCTTTTCGTTCCCAACCCTCAATCCCTCTACTTCCCCCCTTCACTCATGGCTCTCTCCGGTGTGACCCTTGCTAGCGAAGTGGCCGGCGCGCTTAACGACCTCCGCATGAAGAAGAGCCGCTACGTGATCATGACGATTGGCGCGGATGGCAAGCAAATCGGCGTGAACGAGATTGGCGCGCGCGATGCCAGCTACGAGACGCTGATGTCCAAGCTCTCCTCCACCCAGCCCGCCTATGTTGCTTACGACTTCGAGTGGGCGGACGGCGGCGTGCAGCGTGCCAAGCCGATGCTCATCATGTGGGTGCCCGACACCGCCAAGCCTCGCGAGAAGATGATCTACAGCTCCAGCCGCGACGTCCTCAGCAGCGTGACGGACGGCTACGTGGCCGTGCAGGCCAACGACGCCTCCGAGGTCTCCAAGGCCGAGCTGCAGAGCAAGGCCAGCGGTGGTCGCCGCTAAGCACGCATCTTGGCTCGCGTTCTTTCTTTTTCGTTGGTTCTCCTTCTCTCTTTCTCTCCCACTTCTCTCTTCATGTCAACGTGGATTGTTTCCGCGGATAGGCGAAGAGAGCTGGGACGAAGAAGGGAGACACATGAAAAGAGAGAGAAAACCAGAGGGGGCGTTCAAGAGAGAAACACCAAAGGAGGAAAGCCTGGAAGAGGATAGTGGTGACACAGCTTCCCGAAGAAAAGCAACATCGACATGTTGCAGAACAAAACAAAGAGAGACCACAAAAAACCCGGAAAACACACACGCACCCACAAGTAGCCACGAAAGAAGGGAGAAGTGTTCAACCACACTGCACACACAAAAAAAAATCCCAGGAAGACTTCTCCCTCCCCTGGTCGTGAACACCCCCTTTTTGTCTTACCACCCTGCTAAACTCAAAGAAAAAAAAGGAAAGGGAAGAGAGCAGGTAAAGAAACATGAATGAAAACACAACCGGGGGTGATTTAGCGATGATGTGCACACGAAACACCTCTATCGGCGCGTTTCATTCTTCTTTTCTTTTCTTTGTCTCTGTTTCCACTTGCCGCACTTTTCGTCGGTCTATGAGTTTTTGCTGATCTGGAGGAGCTTTCTCTCTTTCTGTGCTTGTTCTTGTGTTCTTTTCTTTTCCTTTCCCTCCCCAGTTTTTCTCTCTGTCCTTCATCATCTTTTGTTTTTATCAGTTTTTTATTTCTTTTTTCTTTCTTTGTTATTGGCCCTTCCTTGTCCCCTGAAAGAAACACACACACAGACACACGTGAAATACACGAAGGGGTCCAAAATAGAGAAAACCACGTGGGCACGTTGCCGGTGGGTCTGCTCTTAGTGTCTCCTCACTGCTTTGCTTGTCACCTCTCCCGTTTCCCACGTCCTTGTTGCCGTTTTTGTTTCTCTCTCTCTCCAGTTGCGCGAGCTTGCTCTGGCAACCGGCGAGAACCGTGAAAGAAGGCAGGAAGGAAAGAAACTCGCATACATCAAGACAGACTGATCAAGACAGACTGACGGATGGAAGTGAACAAAGAAGGCAAACCATGAGCAGTTCTAAGAGCGAGAAATCCCGTCACCGACTCACGTGCTGAACGGTACCGAGTACACTAGATGATCATAGTCTTGAGCTGTGGAACAAGGACACAAAAACCCGCCGCTTCTCTCCGACACACTCGAACAACAGTCCTCGGAGGGTCTACCCGAAACACAGGAAGAAACAAACAAAACCAGTCAGAAAAATATATAAAAGGATGAAAGACGAAACGAAAGTGTGTTTGTCACGACAAGGCGCACTTCGTCTACGATGTGGTTTGAACCGCCACAACTTGCGTCAAGTCACTGTCTCACTCTCTGCGTTTCGAGGAGTTCGGTATCGCTTCGGCAGTCACTTCCTTTGGCGCGTTCTTTTTTTTTTTTGGCTAGCCTTGCTAGCAGATGCCTGTCGACAGTCACACGGTTGGCTGTGCGAAACACACAGGTTTCCTTTTGCGTTTGTGTCGCAGTACTTCCACACATGCACCGCACTGCATGCGTGATGAATATAGGACACACACACACACATACTTCACCTCCTTCTTCCTGTCTCTCCCTCATCCATTCGTGCTTGTGTTTTTACTCGCAGTTGCAGTTGGAAAAAACATCTCCGCAACAACTGCTAGTGTGATCAGAGCGAGCCAGCGAGAAAGTAGAGTTTCTCAACTCTTCCCTTTTCTCCCCTGTCCGCTCACTGACTGTGCGTGATTTCACTCCTCATCGTGTGTTTTCCCGTCTCCGTTTCGCGTAACTGTACCAATATCACGTAAATCTTCTCTCTCTCTCTCACACACACACTACTTTCATAAGGCGCAGGCACAAGCAGACGCTTTTGGAATTGGCCACAACCGTACCATCAAGTTTTTTCTTCATTTATCCCCCCTTTTTGCCTTTTGCTTCTAGCTTGCGTTTGTGTGTATTCGTGAACAGCAAAAAAAAAGAAAACAATAACTCCGTGTGCTTCCTTCTTGCCTCGACTAGTTGCCCTCCCCCCTCTTTCACTGTACACAACAATACGTCGACTTTTAACTCTTTTTCTTGTTCGGACAGCACATCCACGTCGCACGCGCAATCGCTGACTTTCTTTCTTTCATTTTTAAAACTCGTTTGATCTTGCGCGAATAGCAATCGAACTAGAAGAAGTCATAAAAACAAAAGACTCCCATCGTTAACGGAGACTCAGACGCGCACTCGGTCGTACGCGTCCATCTGTGTTGTCGCACCCTGCTCAAGGCGTCCTGTAGAAGAAAAAAAAATAGCAACAACAACAACAACAACAAAGCAGCAAGAGTGAAAGCGAGAGACAAAAGTGTGAGACCTCGCTCATTCACATACAATCTGCATCATATCGTATCGTCGCGTTTCATCACTAGCACCCCCCCCCCTCATCGCGTGCACAGAGATGGAGCCTTGTGCAAAGCGAATCATCAAGACGATGCCGAGGCGATGTGCTGTGAGCAGGTCTCGTCCGCCCAGCCGCTGCGCCTCGCTGTTGCCACAGCGCGTTATGCACTCACGAGGCGATCGGCGCGCTGGTGATGTGCCGCGTTGTTGCGCTCATCGCCGCTCTCGCACGGCATCGCTGATGGAGACGGAAACAGCGGAGGCAGCGGACGAAACGTTCCTCGATGGCCAGCCACGACGCACGCTGCCAGCACACGCTGACGTGACGCTCGTGACCTTCACACCGGTCGACGTGTCCATGCCAGTCCCACTGCGTGCACCGCGCAGCAGTGCCGTCCAGTGCAGCAGCCGCACACAGTCACCGCAGAGCCTCGCCGCGTCCTCGTCTCACGCCATCCTGAACGCAACAGACACGACACCATCCGTCACAATCGCCGCCGCAGTGGTCAGCCCGTCCGTGACGCACGCACACAACTTTTGGACGCTTCTCTGCTCCACACTCGTACCCGCCCACGTCGCGTCCTACCTCTGCCTCCAGGACCTCTTTGAGTTCTCCCTCTCTTGCCGTGCCGCACTGCGTGGGATGTTGCGATCCCCGCTCATGTGGCGTGCACTGGCGCAGGAGCGCTTTGATGTGAACGCGGCCAACATCGAGGCGCGTTTCCGGGAGCCGCTGCGACAGTACCTGATGGCGATGCCACGCACGTACGATTCAGCCTGCGGCACGGAGACGGCGCCGTTCTCGGCGATCTCGCCGTCTCGCATGTCACAGCGTCCCAGCCGCGCGGTGTCCGGCGCTCTCTCGACGAGTGCTACTGCTGCTGCCGGAGCAGACACGCTGCGACAGGGCACGCTCGTCATCGCCAGCGCCGTCGCCTCCGCGAGTGGGAGCGGCACGACTGCGGCTGGGACGGGCAGTGCGACGCACCCACTGCACCGCCTGACTCTGCGTGGTGATGGCCACCCGGAGGCTGCGGAGAGGCTGACCTCGCCGTCCAAGGCTTCTTCGTGGGCGAACGGTGCCCGCTCGCAGCAGTCGGAGAGACCGACTGCCACGGCGACGCACACACACGATTGCACGGATTCAGCGGCGACAGCAGACTCGGAAGGGTCCGCACTCGCATCCGCAGGTTCACCACGGGCCATCCCGAGCAGCTATCGCACACTCTTCTGGTGCCGGCTCTTCAAGTGGCTGCATCACCATCGCGTCGCACAGTTTGTGGCGGAGCACGTCGAGCCCCCGACCCACACTGGTCTGCGCGCAGCCCTGAACAGCGCAGAGAGTCAGACGACGCTGACACGCGCTATTCACGTTCTCTATCAGGGTGGCTGTGCCCACGCCGAGCACGTGAACCGCCTCGCCTCGCTGCTGCAAGACCGTGCGACACTGACGCTGGACACGGCACCGCACTCCGATGTCGCCGGTCAAGCAGACGAAAGGAGGGCGACAGCGGGTAGCGCGCGCCAGCACGCCTGCGCCGACCTCGCGCTCGCCGCCGTGCTATCCCCTGATGACGACTTCCTCACGGCCCGTCTCGCAGGACTGATTCACGCCCTGGAGAACGACGGCGAGGTCCATCCACCGGCACACACGGCCCCACGCACGGCTGCGGCACTGGTCGTTGACTGGTCTCGCGGTGTCAACGCGGCGTGCGCGGCCCGCACCGCCACCAACCCCTTCGCTCTCTTCGCGTACTTGCAGCGGTGCCTGCTGGTACTTGAGGATGACATCCCCGTTTCCACTGCCGATGTCCGCGCAGATGAGAATGCCCCGCCGATCCACTCAACCACACGTGCCGGCATGGGCGTGGTGCGCGCGCGTCTGTTTGTCGCGAGTGCGGTGCTGCTGTTTCTGCAAACGTATGAGGATTTGCACGTCACGGCGAGCCACTTGCTGGTCCGGGCTGCCAAGGCACTACCGCGCTGCGGGGCGACGGGTGGCGTGGTGGAGCGCCTGCTGCTTCAGGCGCTGAGCGACTGGCTCAGCCTGCCAGAGCCGTCCGCATTCGCATCGTCCTCTCCATCGTCTGTGTCCACGGCGTTGCCTGGGACAGAGCTGGGTGGTTACGTGGAGCTCGCGCTCAACCTGGTGCCGACTGTCGTGCAGCGGGAGATCGAGGTGGCCTGCGAGAGGTGGGTCTCACAGTGGGTGCTGCGCCGTCACGTGACGCTGCCGGAGATGCTGCAGGCGCTGCGGCCCGCGACGTGCGCGTCCCCTTCTTCTTCTTCTTCGTTGCAGGACGTTGACGTTGACGATGACGATGACGACACGGACACAGACACCGGAGGTGAGCGGCTGCTCTGTGAGCTGTTTCTCTCACTGCACCACCGCGTACTGCTCTTGCCACAGCCTGCAGCGCCTCACCACCACCACGACACCACCGCACCTGCGACTCGCAGCAGCAGCAGCAGCAGCAGCAGCGCAGCTCAGAGCGTCCACACTCGCCTTGTCACACCTCCGCGTGTGGCGACCTTCACACCTGGCCCATCGCCCGCCTCGTCATCGTGGTGGGGCCGCTGGGACAGCACGCTGCGCTACCTCCTCCTCACTCCGTTCACTCGCGAGCGAGCGGCCGCACTCACCGTGATGGCGGCGCTCTACCACCGGCCCCTCCAAGCCCACGTACGGCTCGCGACGCACTTCAGCTGCGGTGATGAGGCGGAGATGACAGGTGATGCCAACGCTGACGATGCCCCACCGCTCCCGTCCGAGACAGACGGTGCGCTGGTGGCGATGCGCCTGCTGCACGTGGCCTGTGCGCTGGACCCTGGCTACGCCGCGGCGCACACCACCCTCGCGTCGCTGTGCCTCTCGCTCGGTGACGTGAGCGCCGCGCGGGATGTTCTGTCGCGCTTTCTCGCCAGCTGGGCCACGGTGCCCCTCACAAGCCCGCAGGCAGACGGAGACACAACCGTCACGTCTCGCCCCGCACAGCGCGCTGAAAGGACCCCTGAGTCGTGCTTCATTCCCGCCGCGGTGACGGAGCTGTGCGGCCGCTGCGATGCGCGGGACGGTGCGCTGCACGCCTGCAAGCGCTGGGCGTTGGAGGCGGCGCGTCACAACCCGCGCCTCTCTGCGCCTGTGCGGCTGCGAGCCGCCACGTACATGGACCTCGGCCTCGGGCTGCGCGCCGATGCGGAGCTGGCGGCACTGACGCGGGTGACGATGCGCGCCGATGACGTCGCGCTGCGTCTGCGCTTTCTCCTCGACACGCTTCAGCGCGGGGACGTGGACGTCCCGGCTGCCGGCATCAGTGTGCAGTGGGAGCGCGTGGCCGATCTCGCCGGGACGCTCTACGCGCTGTCCGTGGCGGAGGGCCAACCTGGCAGTCGCGGTGTCTGTGCGCCAATGCCGCCCCCGTCGCGACGACCGCTTACGGGCCCGTACGCCGAGCTCCTCGTCAACGCACAGCACGCATACCGTGAGTACGTTCATGCGAGCTACCTTCACATCCCTCACGGCACTGCGACGGACACGGAAGACGCAGGTGAAGCCTGTGCCACGCGGTTCCTGCACACACTTCTGCACGGCAGTCTTCATGAGGCGTACGCACGTGACGAGGTTGCCTGGCGGTGATGGCTTGCGGTGCGTGATCGGCATGTTCCCTCCACCTCTTTTGTTTTTAGTTTTAATGTGTTGTTGGTGATGTGTGTTACTACGGTCACTTTTTTCCCCCCACACAAACACTAGTTGAGCTGTACCCATCTTTCTCTCTCGCACAATGTGCGCTGAGTACGAAGCAAAAACGGAATGAAACAACTGACAGCAACAGGGAGAAAAAGCTGCGGGAAACAAAACTTGAGAAGCCATAGCAACGACAGCGAGCGAGTTAAACAACCCCCCTTCTATCGCCACCCCTGAATCTCGCAATGTGTGTTCGTCTTGTTGTTCTCCCTCTTTTTCCCCGTCTCTTTCTTGTTTCTCCGTCAACATTACTTGTCACTTAATATTTCTTGTTGATTTGCGCTTTCTTTAAAGCGTGCTTGTGCACAGCAGTCGTCGTTGTGACGGCATCCTCACTCCTCTTTTTTCTTTTTCTTTCCCCTCCCCTCATTGCCCAAGCTGTACTCTGGTATGATCTCGCGTGGTTCACTCGTCTGTTTTGACGCAAGGTTCGCTCCCTTTATGCCATTTCCTTCTTTCCCCATGTTTCGTTTCCCTCCTCCCATTTTCACACTAATCTGCTGGCCATCGCCATTCACTAAACGTTTCCTTTTGTTATCCAGAGATGTCTCTTCCAGTTTCATCCACAAACCTCACAACAACTCAAAAACACAAAAATGCCCGGTGACCAGTGAAGCTACTTGTATCTCTAATCCGCAGCTGTGGTGACTGAACTCCTCAGCAGACGCTGTCCTTGACAGTGATGCAGGCAGCAGAAAGTGCCCCCCCACTGTATTCGTTCACTCAGCCCCCCATAGTGCCGCAGATCAATCTTTCCTTTGCATGAGCTCACACACATACACAGCACTCCTTCATCATACTCACTCTTTTTTTATCCCTCTCCCTCCTCCGTCTCATTTCTCTTCCATCTTTTCTTTGTTACAAACCAAACCAAACCACGCAATATATAAAAAAGCAGGTTATACGCGCACGTAGCCCTGTGTAGTTATATACGTCATTAGCACGCCGGTCCCTTTACTTCAGCCAAGTCGCAGTGACACGTCTCCCTACCTCTCTTTTTTTTCTAGTGAAAGAAATCAAACACACAGCCCAACAGCAACAACTTCGGGTGAGTGTTGAATAGTGAAAAAGAACAAACGAACGAACGCCGAGTCATCAAACAAAACTGAATACCAGGAGTGACAGAAAGCAATCGAGCCACCTGAGACAGCACGACGACACACACTCATCCTAGATCTTCACTCGCTTTAGCAACAGACGCTCTTTCTGTGGAGAATAGGTTAGTCCCCCTGTCGGTAGTTCCTTTTGCTGTTTTCGCATCTTTTTCCAGTTTTTGGTTTTATTCTCACTATCACTTTACTCCCCCTTTTTTCTAGTTAGCAGTCTCGGCTTTTTTTTCCCCGTCTTCAAAGCACTGTGAGCGTGTACGTACCGTCCCTCTCCCGATTTTTTTTTTCGTCTTTGAATCTCAGATCCACTGCGACAAAAAAGACAACAGTAGTAGTCAACCACTCAGTTGGGCAAAACAAGGTGCGCGAGCAACCGAAGAACACAACAACAACAACAAGCGAAAACGAAAAGAACACATCCATACGAAGCTTAGTAGAATCCTCAATTCAGCCTCTTCATCATCATCATGCTGTCACGCGGCGTCAACGATACGATCGCCAAGAGCGAGGGCCACAACGTCGTGCCCGCCCCTCGCACAGAGGCAGAGAAGGAGAACGCGCCACCGTATCGCATGCGTTGGTGGTGGAACTTTGTTGACCCCGCGCACAAGAACGAGAAGCGCCCCGTCGTGGATGTGTCTGCGCCGTTCAACGTCATGGATGAGTCGCACCAGGCGCGTCGCTTTGGCACGCAGAAGGTCGCCTTTGGCCACATCTCGCTCAACGAGTTCATCGGCACGTACGAGGAGGTGCCGTACGCGGAGACGCACCACACGAGCGAGATCGTGCGCCTGTGGATGGCGGGCCTCAACGTCTGGTACCTCAACTCGTTCCTCGCGAAGAATCAGAACTCGGGCAACACCATCTTTGGCCACCACCGCACGCGCTTCGCGTGGTGCATCGCGTGCTCGATGGGCTGGCTGCGCGTCAACATCGCTGGTCTCATCGGCGTGGCGGGCTACTTCTACTCGTACGAGTACCTCTACACGCACGGCCCCAAGATGTTCCGCATCGACGACCCCACCCCGAACGGCTGGAAGCGCGCGTGGCAGGACGGCCAGGAGGCGTACTACGCCCGTGCCGCGGCATCGGTGTTCCCCGCGCTGGGCTACGCCTTCTACATGGGCAGCTTCAAGAAGTCGCTGTTCTGGCTCATGGTGACGGTCAGCGCCAGTCTGTACTACGAATACGCCCGCCGCAACCTCTCGTCGGGTACGCGTCTCTTCTACAGCTACTTAGCCAACCAGGAGAGCCAGCGCGAGGCCGCCTGGGGCTCCCTCGCCCCACAAATGAAGCACCGCGTCGACCCCGACACGAACCGCAACGAGAGCGTCGCCCAGTTCCGCTACCTGCGCCTGACGAGCGGCACGCTGCAGAACACCATCTGGGAGAACATCTCACACGAGACGCTGCCACTGGCGCGCCAGGGCATGAAGCTACCGAATCCGTACTTCAACTGGCAGAAGGCGCCGCAGAACTACAACGAGAAGGCGTTCAAGGTCAAGAATGACCTGTGGGATATGCCTCAGGTGCTCAACGCCCAGATGCGTAGCGGCGCGATGGACTGAACGAAAGCAAAACAAAGACTGATTCCCAGAACGTGGTGAGTTGTGTGTGTGTGTGTGTGTGTATCTACGTCACAGACATACATACACATTCTTTGTGTGACGACGTCACCACCTTCGCCTCCTCCCGCTCCTTGTACTCTGTGCGACCCAATACTGCCGTCAGAGAAGATTTGTTTGCTTTTTTTTTCTCGTGTGTGTGTGCGTAGGGTTCATTCTTAGAGAATGATTATTCCACTTTTCCCTGTTTCGTTCTTACGTTGCTGTGAATGATGTGATGTTTCTCTTCTGTGTTCCTTCTTCCCTTTTTTCTTTATTTATCTCCTCCTGTAGTGTTCCTTTAGTGTTCATGGCAGACAGACACGATCTGCCGTCCTTTTCCTTTCCTCTGCCGCCATTTTGATATTTTCGTTGTTTACTTGCACGGCGGAAATCTATCTTGCAGCGGATGAAAGTGCGACGTGTATTGACTTCTTGTTTGCTGATTGTTTTGTTGAAGTGAGATGGCGTGCATGCTTTACTTTTTCTGTGTTTCGCCGTTGTGTTTTCCGCATTTTTGTTTATGTTTCCTCGCGCGCGTTGCTGCGGAGGCTAGACCCGCCCCAATTTCAATCCTCCCAAAAGGTACGTTCAACGGAACGTGAAGAATGAAAGCGCAGGATGACATCTGCGTGCTTCCCCCAGAACAGCTGAGAGGTAAAAGCAACGCAACTGAGCACGGAGGCAGTGGCGTCAGCGCCATCAGTCTGTCTTCGTTCGTGTACGCTTTCCCCTCCTCCTCCCTGATAGTTTGTGCTCTCTCCCGCTCACTTGGCTTTCGTGCGTCTGTGTGCGCGGGCAGGGATCCACATTCATCAGGGTAGTACTTTTCTCGCGACTTACGCGTCTCTCTCGTTCTCCGTCGCGCTGTCTGATCCGCACAGACAGTGTGTATGCGCCGTGAGTGGCTTGTGTCTGACTCAGAACCGCCTCACACGCCTGCCTGGATGACGGACAAAAAGAGAACACGATAAATGCCTCGCCTATTGGGTCGATCCGTCTCACAACGCACTCCTCCTCTCCCCACCTTGAAAAACTGTTTCTGCTGCCCTCCACACTTGTCAGTCAAGGAAGTGAAGAAGAACATAAACACATAGTCAGTACTGTTCGCTCTTCTTTTCTTTTCTTTTTTTCCACCACGCGAGACAACGCCGCACATCGTCACCAACCAAAAAAAAAAGAACAAGAACCAAACACACAACGTGATCCGTTTCGTCATAGAGCCATGGTGTCGCCTGGATCGCGCAAGACGGGTCCCTCGTCCCCTGAGGACCCAGCTCACCGGAACGCCAAGGCCGTCTCACGGCTCTTTGCGCGCCAGCAGCAGGCTCCGCGCGCGGCATCGCAGCCCGCACGCCATTCTGCGAGAGCCGCCGCTTCCCACGCGCACCAGGCCACCGCATCGGAGGTTGTGGGGCGCACGCTGGTGTCCTCCGCCCAGCCGGACTGGGTACATGTCCAGCGGCGCGACATGCTGCAGGACCCGTGCCACGACATCCCCTCGCACGTCAGCCAGCAGCTCGAGCTCGCCGTCTCCATGAACACCATCACCGGCGGCGACTCGGCGCAGGCCCTTGCGTACGCCACCAGCACGCACCCACGTGAAGCCGCGCGCGCCGTGGGTCCGGTCAGCTCATCGTGCTTCGGCCTCCAGCTGGCCAAGTCCCGCCATGCGCACGCGCTGCGGCCTTCGCAGGGCGTCACCGCGCACGAGCTGTCCGGGCTCGATGAGCGGCAGCGCGCGGCCTACCACCACCAGCAGGCGATTCTCCGCTACGAGCAGTCCCTGCCGAGGCGCCGCGCGGTGGATCCTTATGTGCACCTCACACCCGCCCAGCAGTCCACCTCCGTACGCATCCCCAACGGCTACACGGCACAGCGGCTGTCTGAGCGCGACGGCGGCCGCTTTGTGCTTGACAACACGTACCGGCAGCAGCTGCGCGGCGGTGTGCCGAGCATGACGCGCGTCATGCAGGGCGAGTATTACTACCCGACGGTCACGACGGAAGGCCATGAACGGCCGAGTGGTGGCGCACGCGACGGACGACGGGGTGGGGCGGGCGGTGGTTTGCTGATTGGCGGCGCCACACGCAGTCCGTCCTCGTCTGGTGCCCGTGTGGACTTCATCGCGGCCAACAAGCGACACGTGCACACGGCCAGTCGCATTAATCATGACGCACACGCACAGCAACAGTACCGAAGTCGTTCCGCGAAGCCGTACCTTGCCTGCCCGTGTGGATCGTGACGCCACAAACATAAACACAAGATCACAGGCCAACACACATTCGAAAAGAAGAAACATGTGACCTGAACAAGAAATACAATGAAACCCTGCCTCCTCCATATTTTTACAACGTGAAGGATGTGATAGACTGAATAGATACACCACTAGATACGCCAGCTCCATTTTTCTTCTTTTTCTTGTTATTGTTCCTCTCCAATTTTCAACAACAACACCACAAAAAAAACAGATGAGAGGGTATTCTCTTCCGCGGCCACCAGCACACACCTCATGAACACACAAGCTCCCTCCAAGGCAAAGATAGAAATGGAGACTGAGTGGGTGAGATAGAGAGAGGTAGTAGAAAAAGAAAGAAAGAACGACCACAGAGCCTGTGTGTCTGTATATGTCGACGTGCACACTGGAATAATGACAAGTGTACACGTACGCGTAACGAAAAGAATCGTGTACACTATGAGTGCGTTTGTATCGATATGCGGATTAGCCTTTTTTCCATTTAATCACTCGCTCCCACTTTCCTGCACCACTTCTCTTCTCCCGCTGCCTCATGGCTTATGTACTTTCAGGGTCACGGACTCGCTGTTCTTGAGCCAGTGGTTTCACTCCCTTTCTTTTCGAGACTCACATTTTTGCTTTCACTTTTGCTTTCGTTTCACCTTCCTCTTTTTTTTTTTCACCTGAAATCGCCCCAGATTGCTTTTCTCTTTTTACTTCACTCACTCTACCTTTCCCGTTCTTTTTCTCTCCACATTCACCACCAGTTCATTCCTTTACTCACTCAGACGCACGCCATGACTGTCGTTGCCGCAGACACCGATGCCGATATTCTGGTGAGTGACGAGCCCATGTCGCGGCGCAAGGAGGCGCGCGGTGCCTTCATCCCGTACGCACTCATTGGCATTAAGGTGGGCCGCGGTGTGGCCAAGGCCGTCATGACCGCCGCCGTCAGCAGCCGCACGCCCGAAGCACTAGGGAGTGCCGTCATGTCCGCGACCACCGTGCGTGGCCACGTGCAGGCGGAGCTGGTGCACCTCATCGCCGTGCGCGTCTCGATGCACTCGCCGCAGCACCTCCGTTGGCTGCTGCAGATCGTGACCGAGTACTGCGCGACGCTCTCACCAGGGACGACCGTCACGACACTCGCGACACGCACGCTGCGCTATCACGTCGCCGCGTTTGGTCTCCAGGGCATCATCGCGTCCGCCGCGGCCAGCGCTGCCGTCGGTGCGCTCTGTTCCACTTGCTCTCTCGTCACGAGCAACGCCGCCTTTTGGCGCGCCGAGTCCAAGAAGATGAGCCTGCGGCAGTACAGGTACGACCTCGCCACGAGCGTGTACGCTGGCCTCGGCACCATCGCAGGGAGTGGGCTCGGGGCTCTCGTGGGGTCGGCCATCATGCCAGGGTTCGGCACCGTCTTCGGCTCCGTGAGTCTGTCTGTCGGCGGCAACTACCTCGTCACGCACTACCGCAAAGGCAACGGCCCTGATGACCGTCGCCGTCGCTATCTGCGCGAGGTGGCAGCCTTTGAGCCGCTGCAGACGGAGTCCTTTTGCCTGACCGACCCAGAGACGGGCGACGTTATCGAGGGCACGTTGATTCTCGAAGCTGGCGAGATGAAGTCAGTGAAGAAGCAGAAGGACGGACAAGGCGCGGTCCCAACGGCGGCGAAGGCTTCTGCTGTGCCTGTAGCGCCAGACGATGATGGCGAGGACGTCGACGTGGACGTGGACGCGGATGGAGATGGCGAGGCACCCGCGGCGCCACTCGATCCCGCGAGTCTGGACAGCACCGTTCTGCTCACACGTCGGCATCGGACGAACTCGTTGGCCGTGAGCTCTCAGAGTAATGATGCAGTCGGTGATGAGACGTCCCTGCGCGAGGTTGGCCTCGTCCCCTCACGACTGTCCTTTCACGCCACCGGCGGCGCGGACGAGGCGTCCGCAAAGGCTGCTGCGACTGCTGACTGCGCGCCGAAGGTCAGCATGTGGCAACGCGTGTTTGGCCGCGCGAAACAGACCACGACAGAGTCCCCTTCTTCGCACTCTCCCTGCACGGCGACGGCGGCGGATCTGCATTCATCGTCGTCGCCACTCTGTGCTCCCGCCTCGCCAAGCGAACAGCTACGGTCTCGTCTGGGGGATGGCGTAGGTCCGACGGGGTGCGAGTTCGCCGGCCAGGTTGTTGCGTTCGACGAGATGCACAGCTGGGAGGAGGTGGACCGCGCTGTGGAGGAGTGTGGCGCGGAGGAGATGGTGCTGGTCTTTGCCGCACGTCACGATGGGAAGCCTCTGGAGATGTCATGAGCAAGGAAGGAAGAAAAGAAAAGAAAACAAACGTGAAGACAAAGCAAACAATCGCAAATTGCTGGAAGCTGCGACATGGATGGCGAACTCTGAGACGGCGAACCTGATATCCACCAAGCTGCGAAATACATCAAAGCCCCCTCCCCCTCTTGAACACACACACACACACACACAACACCACGTTCAGAAGGGGGCTTCCCACCGTCAGAGCCATCCCATGGACATTCGCACAAGCAACCCACAAATTCGTTTCTTTCTTCTGTATTTTGTTTTCACTCCACCACGATCACTTTCCCTCACGTCATGTTCCTCGAAAGAAAAAGGGCCTGCGTATCACTCTCTCTCTGGCGTATACCATGCTTCCCATCGTTTTTTTTTGTGTTCGTTCTTCTTCTTTTTCTTTTGTCCCGAAACTTCCTTGCCTTCCTTTGGTATTGTTATTGATGTTTTTGCTTTGCGCCCATTTGCTCAACACCTGGCAGGTGATGTCGTTCTTTTTTCTTTTTTTTTTCACCGTGTCCGTATTGTTTGTGCACACGGAGAGAGATGACTCAGCCAAGCTGTCACTAGACCCAGACAGAACGAACGAATCAAAAACAGCAACAACAGCAACAACAACAACAACAACGGCAGATCGAAAATGTTGTTCCAATACATTGCTGCGTCGCTTTCCCGCCAGGGACGACAAGGCAGATCGTGCAAAAGGAGAGGCCCATCGATGACGCGCACCTTGCTCTCTCTCTTTCTGAAGAGAGTAGAATTGACGACAGTGTATCTGCTCCCGCTGCGCCCCCCCCTCGTCGTTTGTTTATTGCTGCCCAACACCTCTTCACACCTTGCTCTCCCCCTCTTCCTCTCCTCTTTGCCTTACTTCACTCTTCGCTGCACACGCGCTCTCACAGTAGGTCACAGCTGCCACTTCCAGCCTGCTGCTGAGTGATCACTGTCTCTCTCCCCCCTGCGCTCTCGCGAACCCAACGCTTGTTGGTTCAAGGGTGGAAGAACGTGCACAACAGCGCGCGACACACCAACGAAAAAAAAAGAAAAACTAGACACTCCTGCCGCTCGCTTCCTTTTTTTCTTCACGGACGCGAATCACACACACCCACCAAAAGAAAAGTCACAGTGAGTGATTTCTTACGCTGGGGCAACGGAGAAGTCTACTCACAAGGACTCTCTCTCTCACTGCCGTACACAGCGCGACACTCAACTGAGGACAGGAAACAAAAACAAACGAACAAACAAAACCACTGACACCAACAAGATAAAGCCATCTTCACTACCAAGACTCGTTTGAGAAAGCCGCGACGTGGTGTCTCAGATCGTAGTTTTTACTGCCATCCCAGCTCCCCACTCGCAGCCTCTCTCGCTCTCCCTCGCTGCAACATTACACTATAGATCGTATCGAGCCTTTTTACAGTCTTTTGATCCTATCTCCCTATCCCCGGGGCTTTTTCTTTTGTTTTGTTTCCCTCGCCACCCTGTTTTTATTGCGTGCCGCTGTGGTTCCTCAATTTTCCTCACATTTCTTTGTTTTTTTTCGCTTACGTGTTTCTTGGCATTGCGCCGCTTCTTTCTTTCTCTCTTTTTTTCTCCCTTAGTACCGTTTCACACATCCTCTCATAACTCTACGCAGTTTTAGGGTCCACGAAGCAAACAAGAAAAAAACTAGAGTTCAGAAACAGAGCGACAGTTTATAGCGCACTGCATATCCCTTCTTTTTTTCACGTTCTTACGTTGTTTCCCTATTCGTGACTCGTACTAGCACTTCCTGGCTCATTCAGGCTGCTTTTCTCGTGGTTTCTGTCTCATTCCCCATCTTTTTTTGCGTTTTTTTTCTGTTTTGACCTCACCCACAAAATTCAGCACGTGTGATACACTGAGAGACTCGATACTTCTTCACAACCACAACAAGAGAGAAGGAAAACAAAAAGAACGCTCTACGTGACTGTTCCTTTTTTGAACTCTCTTTCTTTTGTTCATCGATCCATCTGTGCACCGTCGCTGGGCTCCTCTTCTTCTCACCCTGCTGTCGACTCCACAACAGTCGTGTGCTTTGTGAAACGGGGAATTTGTTGTTTTGATTCTCTTCTTCCTGATTGAGGTACTGTGCACGTGTGTCTCTGTCTGTCTCTGTGCAGCCTGAGCTGAAAATCTGTTTGTTGCTCACTCCCCTTCTTTTCCTTTGTATATCCTTGTGATTCTTTTGGTCTCGTTTCACTCGACACCTTCAGTTTATAGTTTCTTGTGTTTCTCCTTATCTTTTTCGCTCGTCCCGTGACACATTTTGGATTTCGTATTTTTCTTCTGTTTGCTTGTCTGCTGACCGTCACTGTGCGTCTGTAGCTCACACAACAAAAAAAACTTTTCCCCCTCGCTTTTTCGCGTCGGCTCTAGTCCCTCCCCCCCTTCCCCGGGTCCCACTTGTAATCATGCCCGGTGACGCGAACACCAGCCCCCCGCTCTCCGCCTCACACTCTCCGCCCCCACAAGCCGGTGGTGGCGAGAGTGGCAAGGAGAACACGCGGCCTGGCACGAAGCCAAAGTCTGCCGCCACGCCGCCACCTCCGCCAGTGGCTTCGCCCGACCCGATTCTTGACGTGCCGGAGACGCCGCTGACTGAGCGCAATCTCAAGGAGTTTGTCCGACAGCAGCGGCTAGCCGAAAAGCAAGGTGTCATGCCAGGCTACGAGAGTGCCGATGTCAGCAGCCCCGTCGCGTGTGGTCCTGTCTGCTCGTCACCACAGCATCAGCGGCGCCCAACAGATCCCAACTCGCTCGCCGTCAACGGTGCGGTGCGTGCGACGCCACTGCCTCAACCGCTGCTCAATCCACACCATAGCCGTCACCCAACCGACGTGACGCCGCACCGCAAGAGCCCCAGTCCTGACGCCGACGGTGACGGCGAGAGCGATGGCGAGCCGAACTTCTTGAGCCCTCGCACGCAGCGGTGGGTGGAGTCGTACATTGACAGCCTCCAGGGCATCGTCTTTGAAGACGAGCCCAACGAGGTCGTATCCGAGGACAGCGATCGTGATCAGCTGCAACGCAAAATCCGCTTCATGGCCCGCGACACGCTCAAGACTCTGCTTCTGGACTACAACGACGAGCTCTCCGCCGCGCTTGGTGAGCTGATCACACTGGATGAGAAGGTGATGGAGATGGATGACGACAACGCGCATCTCGAGCTCCTCGTCGGGCGCAAGCAGGAGAGCATCGACATGCTGCAGGTGCAGCTCTCCGCGTCAGAGGACTACGCCTCCGCTCTGCTGGCCGAGAAGACCGAAACGCAGCGCAAGCTCACCTCAGCCAAAACCGAGCTCGCCCTCATTGGGGCCCGCAACGCGAAGCTGCAGAAGCAAATCTCCGCCCGCGGTGGCGAGGATGCGTCCCACGACTCGTGCGAGTTGGGCCGCACGCTGAACATGCTTTCTGTCGACACGCTCGCGAGCACGCAGGACAACGACAGTGGTCACTCATCACCACGTGGTGGCTCCCGCGAGGAGCCCGGTTCACCATCGGGGAGCCGACTCGTCGTTGAGGCCGCGACGCGCAGTGTGGCCGATGCGCATGCGCGATTGGAGGTGGCGAATAAGCGCGTCGAGGCGCTCGAGGCGGAAGCCACCGCACGCGAACACAAACTCGCGGAGATGCAGGCCAAATTGGAGAGATATGAGGCGGACGATACGCCCAGGCCACCACGTGCGCCTGTAGATGCCGCCAAGGAGGAGGGCAACGCACAGGCTCAAGGAGGCGCGAATCGCAAGCTGCATCGCTTGAGTACGGCCGCACTGCACTCCCAGACCGATGACAGCGAAGGCGAGGAGAATCCCGGTGTGGGGCGTCGTGATGTGGCGAACGGTAGTCCGCGCAGGGACGGCAAGGCACCTCGTGATGGCGAGAGGGAGGACGAGGCCGGCGCGCGTGGCCGCGTGAACAACGTCTGGCGGCGCATGTACGAGGACAGCATACTCCGACTGAGCCGCATGGAGCGCGAGCTGGAGCGCTTCAAGGCCGCTGCCGCCACAACCGCCTCTTCCTCGACACCGAAGCCACCCCAATCCTCACCTCCCCCGGAGGCCAAGGCCACGGGTGGCGATGAGCGTGAAGATCCGGCCACGACGGCGCTCCGCAACGAATTGCAGAAGCTGCGCCAGCAACTGACAGCGGAGCAGGAGCGCTCCCGTCGTCTCTCGACGTCGGAGGACGAGCTACTGACGCAGGTCGCGGACCTCGCGCGGAAGCTGCGTGAGAAGGAGAATGCCGAGCGCAGCGTGCGTGCCCAGCGCCGTGAGTCTGCCAGTCGCAACGACGCCAACCGCAGCCCCACTGCCAACGCCAACGTCGCTGCACAGCGCTCCAAAGTGTCGAACCAAGACGCTTCGGACCCCCCGCTCGAGAAGACGGGCCGGACCGACTCGCGTGGCGCGAACAGCAACTCGGATGAAGCCGCCCAGCGCCGCTCCGATGTGCTCAAGGCGTTCGAGGAGGTGAAGCTGCGCGCCGTGCGCACCCGGACATCGCGCCGCTCGGGTGAGCTGAAGGAGATCACCGGCCGACCGACCGTTCTGGAAGACGATGACGAGCCGCGGATGGATGACGATCCACAGGATCTGAGCTACAGCCCTCACGACCCCAACGCGAAGACGGCAACGGCCGTCACGCGCAGCCCGAGCCCTCCCCACCACCAGCGCATCCGCTCCGGCTCCTTGCTTGTGCCGAGCGGTTACCTGCGCAAGTCGATCAACAACGCGTTGAACTCGGCGCGCGACCCGCTCATGAGCTCGCTGAAGAGCGTGGCGGAGGACAGTGGCACGCACGACCCACATATGCGCAGCTCAGTCTCCAGCCTGGTGTCGCCTCGAGAGAACGCCATGCCACCGCACGTCATGAAATCGCCCGGCGATGACGTCCCGCTAGACAACTCATTCAATGGCCTGCAGCTGTCAGCACAGGCGCAACAGCAGCATCAACAGCAACAGCAACAGCAAGCCCCACAGCGCCGCAGTGTGACTGGCAGCGGCGGAGCTGTCCCGGCGCCTGTGCGCGTCCCCATTCGCCTCCACGCCGCGCCGACGAATGCGACTCCGCGAGGGAGCGTACCCACGACACCGCGTGGCAGTCGCGAGCGGCCGAGCCTCACGCTCACGCACACAGACGACGCGCTGGCGGCCACGACGAACGCCGTGTCGCGCCGCGGCATCACGCGGGGGTCCTCGCAGGACCGTGCCGCGCGTCGGCGCTCCGCCTCACAGACCGTCAACGCCAACGGCGGTCCGGCCAAGACGCGCTCCTCGAGCATTCGTGCCGGCAGTGGCGCTGCCGTTGTCGCAGGTCGACGACCCTGAATAAGAGCGTTCTCGACCGATGTGGTGCGTCGTGTTGCGTCATGGCGTTGAACCGCATTTTGTCTCCTCTCCTTCTTTGTTTGCTTTTCTGTTCTTCATCGTTCTTTTTTTTTTTCGTTCCGTCATGCACGTGTGTCGTGCGTTGAAAAAGAAGAAGGAGGGCCAAGTGATGGTGATCAACGGGCAGAGAGGCGACCATGCTTGGTCTCTGCACTCTCACACTCTCACTCCCTTTTTGCCGACTTCACTGCACTGTGCACTGGCTTTTCTTCTTCTTTACACCGACGGACAGTCCCGTTTCACGGATCTTTTTTTTTCTCTCTCTCTCTTTCTTTGCGGCGCATCAGCGTTGGGCTTTTTTTGTTTTTTTTGTTTTCATATTGGGCCATACACACTACTGAGTGGTGCGTTTTTTGTCGTTTCCTTGTTTTACTCTTTTCGCTTTTCCTCTTCTTGTGTGATACTATTCTTGCTTACATAGTATGCCTTTCCCATTTTTCCTCTGCGAGTGTACTGTTGCTACTGTTGTTGTTGATTTCCTCGCTTTCGCTCCCTCCTCTTGTTTGTGGCCGTCATTTGCGCCTTCATTCACTCCCCATTTACTGCCCTCTTCCAATCCTGTCCATGGATGGTTCCGAGCAGAAAAAAAAATCAACATCGCTATTGCTGTCGTCGATTCTCTCGCCTACTGAACAGACGCACACGCAGACACACATGTGTGATGCTGCGGCATCTAGCGAGTCCATATGTGTGTGTCGCTGTACGTGTGCAAAACCACGAGCTGACCTGATCACTCAATCGGTGCTTCTCATCGTTGGTCGCTTCTCGACGTCTCACCGACTGGCACCACGCCAGTGGAGGCGTCTCTCGTGGCAAACGCAACTCGGAGTGGTGGCGCCGCGTGGGTTCGTTCACGTTCGCTGCTGCCGTGTTGGCTGGAAACCCTCAAAAAGCCTCCCCAGTTTCCAGCGCCGTTTGCGAACGCCACACAATCGTGCTCGCTTCCTTCCCCACATTCTCATATGCGCTGCTTACTTCTCTCCCTCCTCTCCCTCCCGTTCTCGCCGTTCTTGTCACGTTTCTTCATCTTGCTGTTGCTTTTCTTGTTTTCTTTTCTTTTTTGAAGGGCAATTTCAAATGGATGCCCTGACTCACTTCTCACCAGCTGCGCAGGCCTGCTTGCGACGCCACATGCAGTCGACAGAGGCGGCTCAAAACGCAAGCGCGCCGACTCTCCTTCCGCCTGCACGGCTTTGCCAGGGCACACTGGCGTTCCTGCTCACGCGGTGTGGCAGGGCACCGGATGGACGCGGGATCTCCACTGGCGACCTGCTGCTCGCCTTGGTCACAGAAATGCCCGCGCTGCAACGTCATCTCGTGGAGGCGGCGGTTGAGTCCCAGTGGTGGCGCCAACAGCGTCGGGCGCGGCCAGCACAGCCATCCCAGCCTCGACCAACGCCCATCGCTGTCGTCTCCACACCCTCGCATGCACGCACTGCGGCAAGTGTCACCACAACTGTGGCAGCGACGCCGCTCCCAGCCGGCCACACGATGACGGCGTCGAGCGCTGAACTGGCCACACAACCCGTACCTCCCTGGGACCAAGGGACTGCACCAGCAGGGGAGCTGTCTCCGCAGGAGCAGCGCACTGCCGTGGTGCGTGCGGTGCAGCAGTACGTGCAGGCGCTTGTGCAGCACGTGAGCCGCGCACAGCTGCAGTTCCACGGCCTGGGCTTTACGCGACTAGCCCCACCAGACGACAGCCAATCACAGAGCGACTCGCGCGACGATACGGACTGGAATGTGCCTGCCGAGGATCAGGGGAAGACGCAGGAGGGGATGGAGACGGCACCTGCTTTTCAGACGGCTCGTTCACTTCTCCCAGACTCTCCGGCGTCTCCTCCTCTCGACACATCGCGCCACGTGCACTCTGCTGTGGCATCGACAGGCTGTGCGAGCCTTGATGCGCTGCTGGCCCTGCCGTCCTCGTCTTCCTCATCGGTCCTCGTTGCCACTTCTTTCGCCCACACCTCAGCGTCACCTTCGCTCAGCCCGCGCGGAGGCTTTCGCTACGGTTGGGTGACGGAGATCTCTGGCGAAGCCGGCGCCGGCAAAACGCAACTCGTGCTGCAGTGCCTGCTCCATCAGATCGCGGTCGATCTCGCCGACGGAGTGGTGCGTCCCACCACCAGCGCCGCCTCCGTCGGTCGGTCCACGCGTGCGTGCCTGTACATTGTGTCAGAGGATGTCCCCGCCTCGCGGCTCGGCGCGCTTGCACGGGGAGCAGCGCAGCGCGTGCTCAACAGGTGTACCGAGCTGCCGTCCGCACACGGCGCAGACACTCAACTGCGGGCCTGCCTGACCCCGGCTGCACTGCTCGCACGACTGCAGGTCAAACTCATTCGCGATCTGGGCGAGCTCGACGCGCTGCTGGCGGACGACGGTGTGCTGGAGCGAGTCGCCAGTGCCCACGGGCCGTGCGGGTGCCTGCTCGCCCTGGACTCCATCGCCGCCACCGTCGCTGGCAGTGAGACGGGTAGCGCGGCTGGCCAGACCGGCCCACTCAGCGCGCCGTTCACGCGCTGGCGCGATGGCCCTTCTGTTGCGCACGTCGGACTCGCACTGAAGGCGTTCGCCGTGCGCCACCAGGCCTGCGTGCTCGTGACGAATCAGGTCCGTGGCGTCCCCGTTTCGGCGCACATTGCCGCTGCGCCACTCAAGCGCCGTCGCGAGGCGGATGTCGCGCTTCAGGACCTCCTCCCCAGACGCGTAACATCAACAACATCAGCAGCAACAGGAGGTGCGGTCGCCGCCGCCACGACCACGCCTGGCACGCTTCGCACGCGACACAGCGAGGTGCTGCCGGCGCTGGGTGCGGCGTGGTCGACGAGCGCGTGGCACGTTCAGATTATGCTGAGGAAGCTCGCCAGTGCCCCTGTGAGCCACGTCCTGGCCGCTGAGAGTGTCGCGCCACCGTCGCTGAGAGAGTGCGTGGTCCGTGGCGGACCGAATCTTCCGCCAGGACGATGTGGCTACCGCATTGCAGAAGGCGGCATCGAAGACGATGCGCCACGTTGAAGCACGCAAACGGAGAGAACACACACACACACACACACGCACAGAAGCACTTCACTGCACCCGCTCTTAGGTTTTTCCTGACTTCGTCCTCCACACTTTTTCCTTCTGTTTTCGCTTCATTTCTTTCTTTCGCAGATGGATCACTCCAAACACAAAAAACACCAACAACAAAGCCGAGACACAAGCGCTTTTGCTGTGTCCTCATGTCTCATGCCGTGGCAGCTCCTGTCTCCACCGGACTTCCCCGTTTTGTCCTTCGTATTCACTCCCTTGTGGCATGACATGTGTGCCGTTCATCCACCACGCTTTTCCCCGGCCCGTTCCTCACCTCTATCTCTCTCCCTCTCCCCCCACATCTTTCTCATTTTCTCTCAACAAACGTGACCTTTTTTTTTTGTGAACGGTTATTTTGTCAGTAAAGTATCCAAGAAGTGAGTACACCAGTAGAAAGAGTAGAGCAAGGGCGTCTAGCAGCCTTTTTTTTGTCTCGCGTGTGCAACGAACACCGTGCGTCACTCCTCTCTGTAGCCGTGATTCACTTCAACGTTTAGTGCACAAGCAAGCAAAAAAAAAACACTAAGCACTCGTTCTGACGACCGCATCGCTGTCGTACCTTCGTTCTCTCTTCTCCACCTCTCCCTCTCTCCCCCAGTGGTGTGCAAGCGTGAGTCAAGACGCTTCGCCCCATCAAAGCATACTTTCTCTTTTTTTTTTCCTCCCGTCTCGGCAAGCACTATTGTCAAGAACTGTAACAGTTGCCGGCTTTTTCCCCCTTCTTTTCAAATCTGTGGCATTGCTTTGCATATCTTTGTGCGCTCTTGTTCCACGTCCTTTTTTATTTTTGATTCTTTCGTGCTTCACTCCACCTCGTGGCGTGGTATTTGTTTGTTCACCTCTAAGTGTTCTGATCTTTTCCCTCCCCCTTTTACTTTCTCCTTTTCCTTTTTCTTCCTTTTCTTTCTTTTCTTTCTTTCCTTTCATCTTCTTTACTTTCCTGTGGTTTTCCGTTTGCCCAATAAAAAAAGCAAGCCAAAACACCAAAACAGCAAAGTCCAAAACCCAGTAAGGCACTATTTCTCTATAAAGCTTTCGTTTCTCTTCTCTTTCTTCTGTTGGCATTGTGAGAACCGATTTGGAGCAAAAAGGGGTATCAACCCTCGCTTCTAAAACCAGAAGGTTGTTTCCGATATACACTCGTACTGTGGAACCCAAAACTCCTCCCAGTGATCTGTCTCACCGTAGATAAAGCCTCCCCCCTCTGCACCACGCTATCACCGGAAACGAGTGGAGCAGTTGGGCGTTTTTTTTCAAAGCAAACATAAAACAATCATCTGGCAAATTTCCCTCGTTGCAATCCGATTAAAGTGTTCTTTTTGGTGTTGCTCCTACCCTCCCTTTTTCAGGTAACTTTCGTGTTCTGCGTTTTCTTTCTGTTGTAAAGGAAAGTCAGAAGACAGAAAACAGAAAAAGAAACGGTCCAACCATCCCACACAAACATATTTTTACTTTTTTTTGTGCTTGTCGTCCCCCGTCTGTATTTGCCCATTCCTTTTTTTACATTTTAAAACTAGTGTTCCACCGGTCCACAAGTACCGCGCGGCACGCAAAAAAAAGGAAAAGGAAAAGTCCATTCGTTTCCAAACCTCTCAAACTGCACGCGATCGGCTCTGATCCACACATCGTATCAAGACAAGATGGCCTCGCTTTCCACACACACTGCCCAACAAAGGCAGTACACACGAGCCGTTCTGCTCGTCGTGCTCCTGTTGGTTCTGACGTCCGGCATCCAGTCAGCTGTGGCGACCGTCGCAGCTGACGAGAACGCGGCTGCCGCTGTCGATACGACGCCAACCAACTTGAAAGGAGCGGCAGGCGTTGCTATTGGTAGCAACGCGATACTTCCTGGCAACAGAAACGACAACAACAACAGCAACAGCGAAGACGAGATTGCCTCTTCTCTTGCACTGTTGCCATCGTCACCACTGCCGTCAATCTGCACGGACGGCTCCGTCCTCGCCATTGGTGACCTGCACGGTGATGTGTACAAGCTTCAGCAACTGCTGGCTGCGGCCGGCGTTGTGACCACCCCTGGGTTCCACTGGCGTCGCGGCTGTCGGACCACGGTCGTGCAGCTCGGCGACATGGCGGACCGCGGGCGTCACCCCCACACACTGTACGAGTTCGCGGCCATGCTGGAGTCAGAGGCAGCAGCCGACGGTGGCGAGTTCACGTTCATCATCGGCAATCACGAGCTCATGAGCCTGCTTGGCCAGGTCGCCTACGTCAACCCGATTCTCTTCAGTGATGTCTTCGATGGCGAGGCGGGCTTCAAGGCTGCCTTCGCCCCCACCGGCTGCTACGGCAAGTACATCCTCGAACACCCCGTCGTCCTTGTGCGCCGCGGGATCGTCTTTGTGCACGGCGGACTGACCGTGCCCTACGCTGAAGTCGGCATCGACACCATCAACCGCCAGTTCAAGGCGGGTTTCGATGCCACCACCACCGCAGCGGAGCTCGCGACGCCTGAGGCCAAGACGACGGTCACCAGCCACCTGTACGAGAGCTCAAACAGCCCACTGTGGGACCGAAGCGTTCTCTCCGAGGCGCTTCTCAACAACAACTGCAAACCCCTCCACACCGCGCTCGAGGCCCTGTCCCACGCGGAGGGCGTGCCCGTCCACACCATGGTTGTGGGTCACACTCCACTCCCAGACGGTACGCCGCGCACGGATCTCTGCGGTGGCGCCCTGATCGCCGTCGACGTCGGCCTCAGCGAGGCCATGTTCACCGCGCTGACGACGGGAGCGACGCACGCAACCCCCTACGGCTTCGGTGCCATGGTGCGGCTGAGCACGACCGCTGACAACGCCGCGCTGCGTGCGGCTGCGATTGTCGCGCCGTGGGGTCTCGGGCGGAAGCTCACCACCCCGGTGCGTGCGCAGCGCGATCGCCCCGCCCAGGCGGCATGGTGCCGTGAGACATCGCCACGTGTTGGCGAGGTGCTGCAGGAGACGTCGCGTCAGCACGAATCCACCTCCTCCGTGCCACGCCGCGCCACGCCCGTCAAGCAGGGCGATACCCACGCCCATGCAGGTCCAGCAACGGACCCGCAGCCGGCGATGCCGTTCACCAAGGTCGAGGAGACCCACTACGGCCGTTATACATTGGGTTTGGCAGCGATCGTGCTTCTCTTGCTCACGCCGTACAGCACTCGCCTGTGCAGCATTTACAGCCGTCGCTGGCGTTTCAAAAAATCACGAAAGAGCAAGTCGAACAAACGTGTCACGTTCGCTCTACCAGGCGACAATTCACCCATGGCAACCGTTTAACCAAGATCGGGAGCCAGGCCACGCATCACGCGTGCATCACAGCCGTGAAACACTGTCAGTAAGAGTAAACCTATACCACCGCAACGATAAAAAGAAAAGAAAAGCAAGATAATACGCGTACGTATATGTATCTATATAGTCCAAACGTACTTGCTTAAAGAATCAGTTCGTAATTTATATATCTTCGAATGTCCAATGAAAATGTGAGAGAGAGAGCCCGTGAACGCACGACATACCAGATTCGCCTTCAAAAACCGACTGTCCACTCACAATTCGCGTTCAGCGTCGGCATTTTTTCTTTTTTTCTTCCGTCTTTCGTGCTTTGTCTCTAACTTCGTGGCCTCTGGTGATTGTTCGTTAAACACCCGTCTTTCTTTCTCTCCTCCTTTTCCACAAAATGGGCTTCTGATCAATGACATTCATTTTGTTTTTGTTCCTTTCCGTCAGTCTTTTTTTTTCTGTCGTCTCGTGCATTTTCACTGCCGCTGTGAGAATTCTTTGGCGTTTTTCCTCTCTGCAGCAAACTGTATTGATCTGTTTTTTTTTTCAGTTTTCTTTGTTTCAACCCTCCTCTTTTGCTTCAACCCTACTCTTTTCCTCGCTGCTCCATTTTTAATGGACTCTGCCAGACCATTCTGCGCTCTTCATAGTTCTTTCTTTCCCCTGCTTTAATTTCTTCAGCTGTACCGTTTCTTTTTTTTTTTTGCTTCTCGACGCCTGCTTGATCTTTTCTCTTTTCTCTCTCTTCCTCCGGCTGTCTCTTCCCCTCTGTTTTCTCTAACAAAAATGCTAACACTCTGAGGATTATTATCGTTGACCGCAAAGCAAACAAACAAAACAAAAGGTTTTCTTTAAAAAAAAAAGGCAGATCGAGTTCGCTTTTTCATCTGTGTGTATTTTCTCTCTTATCTCCTCTTATTTGTCGTTCTCTGCTCCGTTTTTTGAGCAAGAAAGTGCCGTGATAACTGTCTTGCCGCAAATCGCACGGTCCTATATGATTTTTTTCTTCGTCGGTACCCCCTCCTTCCCCTGTGGTCTGCCACCTATAGGCATACACACCACCTCACAATGCACCAAAGCACAAACAACAACAACAACAACAACAACACAACACGCGGGGTGCACCTACGGCGATACCCTCTCCCTCTCTGCGTCTTGTAAAAGAGCATCACGACCAGAGATGCAACAAACCTGTTCGACCACCAACATCATCTGGATGGGCTCGCCTTGTCTGGTCTCTCTGTCCCTTTCTCTGTCTGCTGTGACGTTGTGCGCACGTTTGGCTCGGAGGTCACTCTGACAGTTCGTCACGTTCCTCGTGTGCTGAACGAACACATACACACACACGCGCGCGCGGGCTGACTCGACGTGGTCTGTCTGGCCTGCAGACACTCGTCCACTCGTCGGACCACCTTCTTACCCTGCCTCCCGTGGGCACCACAAACCATCTCACTACCACCACCACCACTACAAAACACTGACTCACACACTCACATGACATTTAGAAGCTAGTGTGCAGACAACGTGCTGACAGCTGTCTCGCAGAGAGCACTGACTTGCTTTTGTTCCCTGTAGACGAGCGAGGACGTAATAGTATCCATAATGTTGAGCCAAAATGTTGCCAAGACGACGGTGCCGTCGTATTACATGATTCGTACGAATCTGCCGCACCGCAAGCCACAGAACCAATGGGAGGGCGTGTACTACTACAGCGGGATCACCAAACGCCAGCAGCACGTCCTGTTGCTGCAGCGCAAGCGTGAGCGCCAGCATGCACTTGCCGCGTTTCACAGCTCGCGTAACGCACTCATCCAACAGTTCGAGCACCAACAACAACAACAGCCGCAGCGTCAGAGTCGCGCGGTCGCGTCGCCGCGCTACCAGTTGGCCGTCAACCTGGCCCAGCACGGCCTCACCACCGAGGCGGCCCAACTGTTCGATCAGATGCACCACAACCGCGAGCTGGCCCCGGCGCAGTACGTGGATCTTCTCTCCGGCCTCGCGGCGGACAGACTGCGATCGTGTGTGCTCGTGACGGAGTCTGCGTGCGACCCCGCGCTGGCCTTCAAGCACATTGGCGACGCGGGTGGCGAGGAGCGTGCGTCGGAGGCGTATCGCTGGTACGACGCCGCGCTCTCCACGCTTAAGGCCCAGCAGCTCAACGCAGGTGGCTCGGCCAAGCTGTCTGGCGTCCCCACCCGTGCCGAGCACACGGCGGTTGCCACGCAGCTGACCAACGCTCTCATGCGCGCGCTCATGAGCTGTGGCTACTCGCACGTGAAGGCGGTGTCGAACGGCGTGTACGATCGCATGGGACTCGACGGCATCGCGCCGACCATGTCGACCTACGAGTGGGTGATGCTCTCTCTCGCGCTGCAGGGCAACACCGTCGAGGCGGAGGACGTCCTTCGCTTTGTGCAGAAGCACCATGGTGAGCACGTAACGGTGAACGGCTTCAACGCGTTGCTGCTCGGCTTCCGCGAGGAGAGGGCGTTCGACCGCTGCGATCAGGTCTGGCAGGAGCTCTTCGACCGTCGCTGGCCGCGCGCCAACGCGCTCTCCGCCGAGCTCTACCTGCGCAGCATCATCGACCACTCCTACGCCCCCACGAGCGAGCCGCTGCAGCACTTTGCCAACATCAACGCGGTGGAGAAGAAGAAGGTGCCCGTCGTGCTGACGCAGATGGAGGAGCTCGGCATTCCTCGCGTGGAGCTGTCGCGCCCGCTGCTCGACGAGGTCGAGGATGCCCTGCGCAAGTTCTCCATCTACCGCGACCGCTTCTACGAGTGGGGCCGCGCCGTGAAGCAGTTCGACTTTATTGAGTTCCGCCGCCGCAACGGCTGGATGTACGACCTGCATTTGATGAAGAACACGACCAAGACGATGCCGCCAGTGCGCGACCCCACGCAGCCGGATGCGACCTTGGCGGGCGTGGCCACGGCGGAGATCCCCGCCTTCTTCAACGAGCAGCAGCCGTGGGAGCGGTCTGCCCTCGACGGCGTGCTCAACGTGACGGAGACGAAGGAGAAGATGGGCGATGTGCGTGGTGGCGACATCTACTACGACGACGTCCGCAGCGTGCACGAGCGCAGCTCTGTCTGGATGAATGAGGTACCAGAGACGCGCTACGACAAGTTGTACGGTGTGAACCACCCGGACATCGCCAAGGTTGGCATTCGCCGCCACCTCGAGGTCGAGTACACGAACCGTGCGGAGGTCCTCGAGCGCGACGCGGCGATTGTGCGCAAGTCGATGAGCCACGGCCGCCGCCTGCGGAAGCGTATTGACCCGAGCCGCACCCACCGCGCGGAGGGCTCTCTGGCACCTGAGAACTAAACACCAATCTGTGTGTCTGTGTGTGGTGTGGTGGTGTGGGATCAGTAAAATGAAGATGCGAGACTGACGATGGCGTTGGAAAGCCACCAAAAAACAAACAAAAAGAAAATGATGTCGAGATGATGGCATTTGGTGGTGAGTTATGAGGGTGCGTGATGACTGTTGTGGAACAGAAAAAGACGAGCTGCCACACCGGCTTTGTTCTTTTTTGCTTTGAGAGTTGCGATTGTTTTGATTTGTTGTTGTGAGATGCTCTCTTTTGCGCATCTCCGTTCGAGCGTGCCGTTGCGCTCTGTAGGTGTTTGACATCACAGCCAGAAACTTCATACAAGAAAAGACACAGTCCGGTTTTGGGAAGGCATTGCTTCGCTTTCGCTGCTACCGCGCCCCAAAACACTCTTTCATTTGAGAGGCTTCTCGCGTGACTTTTAGACCTGCGATGGGAGCAGCACCAGTCGGGAACCAGATCGCTACGCATCGACTCAACTGAACGTTGCGATGAATCTGCCAAAACATCATACTCATCGACAACATAATATGCACCAAAGCCTCAGTTGATTTCCTGTGCGTCAAGGTGCATGCTAGGGATGCTAGGCAGTGAATCGTGTAGTGCCCCCCGCCCCCCTAAATATATGTGTCTCTTACCCATTTCATCACCTTGTTCCCCTATTCTTTCACTCTCATCTCATCGATAGGGTGTACTCAACTCTTCCCCCCCTTTTTCAGATATCTACCTCACGGTTACAACATCTTCTATTCTTATTTGTGCTCTTTCTATTGTTTCAGAAAAGTTTCAACGGAACGACCGGAGGCTCGTGTACACACACACACACACACGCACACACATCCAAATTGAGCCCCAACATCGACCTTCCCACTTGCTCACCCCCCCAAAAAAAAACAACAACAACAGCATACCCACACACGACTGAGTTAGTGTCACCATGCGCGTCTCGAAGGGTATTTTGATTGCTATTTTGGCACTCATCGTCGCTGCCTGCATGTTTCGCATGCAGATGGCCCCAGGCGACATCGATCAAGCCGTGCCCGCCTCACAGGCCCGCCCGTCCGTGGTGGGCGACGACCAGCACGCACCCGCTGCCGCGCCTCCTGCTCCTCCTGCTCCTGTGCGGGTCACGTGCCCAACAGCGCCCAACAGCGGCTCCCCACGGGAGACCGTGCAGCTCAACGACGACAACCTCTGTCGCCTGTACTGCAACTGCTCCAGCGCGGACATTGATCGCGGCACCGTGGCGCTGCTCCACACCCTCAACACCATCACCGCGCACCCGTACTTTCGCTACTTCAAGGTGAACACGGAGAAGCCGTGCCCGTACTGGGCCGTCAGCCTCCTGTGCACCAGCGCGGAGAACACGTGCGATGTGTGCAAGTGTAGCGAGTCCTCGATTCCGCAGTCACTGCGCGTGACGGAGGACATGTCCGATGTGCGGGTGCCGCACGGTGACGTGGACAGCGCGCACAGTCCCGACCTCACCAGCGCCGCCACGTCCCTGTGGGATCAGCACTGGGGCCAGGGGTCGGCCACGCTCAACGGCGACAACGACGAGGCGCTGCCCTACGTGGATCTCCTGCAGAACCCAGAGGGCAACACGGGCTACGCAGGACCGCTCGCTGCGCAGGTCTGGCAGGCCATCTACCGCGAGAACTGCATGGCCGAGACAACCGCTGGCAAGCCCGAGTCGGAGTGCCGCGAGGAGGCCGTGCTCAAGACCCTCCTCAGTGGCCTGCACTTCTCCATCAACGTGCAGGTCGCGACGAACTTCTACAAGGACACCGAGGGCGCGTCGCCGCTGATTCCTTTCGGCTTTTATGAGCACCGCAACGTGACCTTCTTCCCGAACTGCGACATGTACGAGAAACGCATCGTCCCCAGCAGCCAGTTCATCGAGAACCTCTACGTGCTCTACCAGTTCGTGCTCCGTGCGCTTGCCAAGGCCAAGGACAGCTACCTTGGCGACATGCAGAAGTTCGACGCGAACGTGGCGAGCGACGACGCCGCGCTGCACGACGCGCTGCAGGAGCTCTTCACGGACGAGTTGCTGTGCCGGAAGACATTCGACGAGGAGCTCTTCTTCAACTCGCCGCGCGGACGTGAGCTGGCACCGCAGATTGAGAAGCAGCTCTTGAACGTGACCAAGCTGATGGACTGCGTGACGTGCGAGAAGTGCCGCGTGTGGGGCAAGATCCAGGCCAAGGGCATCGCCACGGCCATGCACATTATCCAGCGCACTAGCCTGCCTCAAAAAGAGGAGGCGGGTGCGGCGCTTTCACTTGACCGTGGCGAGCTGACGTCACTGATGCTCCTGGCCCGCCAGCTGGCGTTCTCTGTGCGGAGTGTGCAGCAGCTCGGCAGCGTCTGTGCCGATCCAAACCGTGCCACACCGCCTCTGCACCTCTAAACGGGCGAGACAACGCGAAGAGAAGTAGTGGCGTCTGCGTGTGCGTGTTCACGTCGGATGTTTATTCGTCGTCCAGCGACGAAGCCAAACACAACCGGCACACAGAGATGAGTACATGGGACGAGAACGAGCATCGCAGCCTCAGAGGTGCGCTGCGGACTGCTGTTTTATCCTTTCTTGGGCTTCCAGCTCATCTGTGCAAAGAGACTGAAAGAGACTGAACGAAACAAACAAACAAAATAGTAACGAAGTTCAACAGGCAAACCAGACGATGTTTCCCTATTCACATTACCTTTCCCACCTCGTTTTCTTTTTTCTCTTTACCATTATTGTTATTGGTTCTTCCGTCTCAAAACACAAAATCAAAAACAACAACAACAACAGCGCATGAACTTGTGGTAGTCGCAATATAAACAGTCTTTCAACCGCTGACACCTCTGCCGCCCCCCTTCCATCCAGGGTGGCCAAAGGCCGAGGCGCACTGCCTGAAATGCGTTGCTGTCACGTGGTGCCCTGCGCTGACGACAGTTTTGCACATTCAAGGTGACTCACCACCTTTGTGTGTTCACAGATGCGCGCGTGTGGCTGACAAGGATGGCTGTACATCATGCAAAGATTCACATCGCACTCTCTATCCTCTCTCTCATTACTTTACTCTCGTTTTCTCTTCTGCCATCTGCCCTTTTCACTCTTTTTGCGCACAGAATCACACGAACACACACAACACAGAGAGAGAGAGAACGAGGAAAGGCAAAACGGTCAATAGATTCACGGAGACACACAGACACGAGCAACTGATACTTTCCCTGTCTCCCTATTCCTTACAGACAGTAGAAAAAAAAACGAGACCAAGAAAGAGTACAGACACGCTCAGCTCTTGTGACGCTGAAGGAGAGAGCGCCTCTGCGTGTTGTCACTGGCGCGAGACAACATAGCAAATCATAATGGGCAAGAAGCCGCGGTCCAAAGGCGTGGACGTCACCAAGTCCCTCCTCCAATCCGCAAGCGTCTCCGACTACATTGCTGTGCAGGTGTCGCCCAACAACGTCGTCACGGTCTCCGAGGATGAGCTGAGCCCCACGCAGGGCAGTGAGGCGGCCTTTGCGCTCCGGCGCGATGGCAAGCTCGACTCCACAATGAAGCTGTGCCTGAACTGGCGCGCGGGTGCGTGCCACAACTTCGCGTCCTGCACCTTCGCCCACGTGACGCAGTATTATGGCGTCGACAACCCTGGCGGTGCTGGCTCACACCCGCACATGAGTGGAGGAGCGGCGGATGGCAATAGTGGCGCGACGGGCCGTGCAGGGCCGGGGACACCCATGAGTGGGTCTGGTGACGGCCGGTCACCGTGGCTCGCCAAGGTCGCGCCGTCCGGCAGCAGCGGCAGTGCACCCGGCGTGAGCGGGAGCCTCCCGTCCTCATCGAATTGGGCTTCGAAGGGGACGTCAACGGCAACGACAGGACACGGCTACGTGGATCTGGCCGAAGCCATGGCTGCCAAGGCATCACAGCAACAGAACCGCGCCGGCCGTCCTGCGGCAGCGACGGCGGCATCCGCAGCGACGGCCACGTCAGCAACAGAGGCCCACCACGGCGCCGAGTCACCAGAAGTGAATGCGCCTGACGCGGTGACGGAGACGGCCAGCCCACCGCACACCTTCCTGTCACTCAAGACCGCGTCGGCGGAGACGGCCGCGTCGAACCCGACGATGGCGCCCGCCACCACGAGTGCCGCCGTCGCGCCTGCTGTGAAGGAGCTGCTGCTGAGACAGCTCACCGGCGCCACGGCGGAGACGGGCCCCACGGGTGCGTTGCCTCCGGCCACCTCCGTGCCGAGTCTGGCTGCGACGCCGCGGCACCAGGGCATCCCCGCCCCGCGCTCCGGGGTGCTCGCGGCGTCCCCATTTAGCACCTCCCCGTACGCGGCCACCACCACCACCACGCAACCGGCGATGGCACCGCAGTGGGGCTCGCCCTACGCCGCCGTGGCCGAGACACGCCCGTCGCAGCCGATGCCGCACATCTCGCCGTCCATGGGCGACCCGTCACCGCTTATTCGTCACCTGATGACCTTGCTGATTGCGGACCAGTGATGCATGCCATCCTGACGATGCTAAGCCAAGCCCACGCGTGCGCTAAGACGGGAGGCGGGAGGGGACGGAAAAGGAGGAAACGTGTTCCTAGTAAGGCGGTCGCGTTGATGAACTGCTTGTCCCATGATGATAGTGATGACACGACGCTGCTGAAAGGAGCACATCAAAGGTGACCTAGCACTCTTTGCTGTTCCCACCCTCGCTCACCCTCGATGAGATCTGTTGTCGTTTTTCTTTCTTTTGTTGGTAAACACAAATTTCATGAAGACGTCATGAATCGAATGCAAGACAGAAAATGAAAACAACAACACCAAAGTCGTCCCTCTGGTCAAAGAAAAAGAAGACCGCACCAGAAAAATTGAAAATGCTGGCCATGAGTGTTATTCGCATCGCCATCGCGTGTGCTTGCTGCCAGGCCGGCACAGTACGCGTTACCGTTGGCTGCTTCCACGAAAAAAAAAACAACAACAACTGTGTGATCGACACGCATGCACGCTCTTGCAGCGCATCGTGACATCGCGTGGGTGGCGCCACTCAGTGCGCAGCTGCACACCCGTACATGTTTGCGGACTGTTCGCTGTCTCTCAACACTCTACCAAACGCACACTCTTCATCTCCGTCTCCCTCTTCTCTCTTTCTTGATCGCGTGTGATCCCAACCCAACGGCGTGGCAACAGGAAGTCCATCTAGAAAAGCAGAAGAAGTATTCTGAAAGCACACTCCTTTATTCTCTCTCTGTGAGTGTCTGTGACGTAAACACTCTTGTTCTTACCTGTTTCCTCCCCCTTTTTCCTTCACGAAAACCAGCAACGCAATTAGAATGCTCCGCTTCATGCTCGAGACGTGTGGAGAGGACGACGCCCAGCTACCCACGCTTCGTCAGCTGCAAGGCATGCTGCAAGCCGAATCAGGAATCGCAATCCCCGCAGCTGTGACCTCGCTGCCTGCGCCGACCGCGACCACGCAGACCGTCTCCGTCGTGGCCTCCGACACGCTTACACCAGAAGCAACGCCGTCCACAGGCGGCTATGCTCGGAGTCGCGACGACGGCTATGTGATGCCCGCGCTGCCTCCGCCACCGCTCTCCTCCGCGCAGAAGCAACGCATCCAGGAGAACACGGCACAGAGCGTCGTCGTCGAGTGCCAGTTCGTGCCTGAGACGGAGACGAACGCCGTGGACCTGGACAAGTATCGCTCCCCCGCCACACCGGCCCGCACCGGCGCCGTGACGACAACGATCGAGATGGTGCCCGTCGCGCACAAGGCAGCGCCAACGAGTGCAGCAGCAGCAGCACCGAAGCCAAGCTCCATGCTGGGTTTCCTGACGCGATGCTGCGGTGAACCAGCCTCCAGCTTTCCAACGCTCGAGAGGCTGTCGGCCATGTTGCAGGAGGAGGGCAACAGCCAAGGGCCGTCACCTGCTGCGCCTGCACCAGCGGCTGCGGTGCCTGCTCCTGTCGTCCCCAGCACAGCGGCCCCATCTGCTGTTCCGGTGCCGCTTCCCATCCCGTTGCCAATGCTGCCTGGTCAGTCAGAATGGGGTGGCGTCTTCACCGTCGCCGCGCCACCACCCGTTTTGCCCTTCGACAACTTTTACGCGGAGGCCACGCACACCACGCACGCACCAGCAGAGGAGTTGGCAGCTCATGCGCCTGTCCCCGTGCCTCTCCCCACTGCTGCGAAGGCACCTAGCACGCCGTCCCCCACCACGACCAAGAAGGCCGCTTCCCCACACCGTGGCCACGCTGCTGGTGCGTCGACTTCACCATCCACCCCCGCAGATCCGTTTCGGTTGGTTGGGCAGGAGGTCCCGGGCTCCTCGCGGTCACGCCCGCTGTCTTCCTCGCCGTCAGCAGGCACCTCGCGACGCAAACAGTCACCGAGCCCGTGGCAGACACCGCACCACGCGGCTGTTGCCGGCCGCGCACCAGCCCCAGCCAGCGCGGTGAACACGTCGGCACTGGTCATGGAATCACGCGGCCTCACGCGTCAGCAGAAGACGCCGTACGCCGAACGCTTTATGCGCGCGCTGTACTACCGCAACGCAGGCAGCCCATCGCCGCATCTGCAGAGCCAACGCAACAGCCAAAGCCGTCAGCTCGTCGTGCGGCGTCTCTACGATCAAATACACAGCGCGGAGCAGCTCGACGACGCGCGGGCAGCACCGCTGCCTCTGACCGTTTCGCGCATGGAGACCCCGGCCGCCACCGCCACGCCGGAAGGCCTCTCGTCGCGCGTGGTGAGTCGTCTGGAGCGCGACGTGCAGCGTGCGGCGGAGCTCAACCCGCCACCGTCCTCTGCGGCCGATACCTCTGCTGCTGCTGCTGCTGGGGTGAACACGTCCATCGAGGCACCGTCGTCGACGAGCAGCGGGCACGTGCGACGAGCAAGCGTGCCTCGCCCGCCGCCATCGCAGCCGCCGTCCTCGCGTGGCCGCACGTCGCGTCCCCCCTCGGCCAGACCCACCTTGTACACACGCCAGACAACGACGACCACAAACACGACGACCACGACGACGACCACCACCACGAGGACGACACGCACGGCTGGCTTGCTGCCGCGGGCTGTGCGTGGCACGAGCGCGACCTCGTCCTCCGCGCAACGTATGCTGCCCGGCGTGGTGCGTGGCCGACGCCCCTCGTCGGAGCTGTCGACCTTCCCTGATCTCGCCATCATCGGTGCGCACGTGAGCCTGCCAACGGAGCACCGCAGCATGCGCACACGGTCGCGGTTTCCCAGCTAAACCAAAGAGCGCCAAGACACGCGAAGCAAGTGACGCCACAAGGACAAGAGACGTGGTACCTTGTACGCACAGACACGGACACGCCGTATGTAGACGAGATCTGCGTCGTTGACGCTGCTGCTGCTTCTGCGAGTTCGTGATGTGAATGGAGATAGATGACGGACTGTACATTAACAAAGCAATGAATGGATAAAACAAAAAGAAAAAACACCATGGCGAGCAATACTCTCAATACGAAAAGGACGGCCGTGCGGACACGTCGGACTGTTCATGTCGCTTACTATAATCGAAGCGACTGGCAGGGGCTGGCTTGAACCACACACACACGGACAATTGTTTTTTTTTGGCCTTCTGCTTCTTTCTTCTATTGTCTTGCTTTTTGTTTCCCTCTTCTTCTATTGCTTACCGCCGCGTCTGTTGTGTTGCCACTTCACCAAACAATCCTGCAACTACTCTCCATCCTCACTGACAGACACAGATCTGTCTTTTTTACTTCTTAATGCGTGTGTGTGTAGAGGTTAAGAAAGTCACACTGTGGTGTTCAACTCTGACATTGCCATCCTCCAAAGGGCTATCACCCTTGAGAGCTTTTCGCATCTTGAACGACGGTATTCTTGATCCATTTTCATCCAATCATCATCATCACCATCATCCACCCAACGGCTTCTCCCCCCCTTTCCGATTGCCTCCTCACGTTGCTCATCCTTCACTCTTGTGAGGAAAGAAGGGTCAACGTCTGCTCTCTTTTTTTGTTTGTCGCGGTCTCTCTTTTGAATCGTTGTGACCACCTCTGCCAATTTCATTTTCTTCATCCCCCCCTCTTCTCTCAGGCTTCACCTCTCATCTCTGTGCTGACTGTGCAGCGACGTGAACCATGGATGAGAACTACGCAGAGGGTAATCTCGGCGTGCGGTTCCGCAACGCGAAGCCCCTGACGCTGCCGACTGTCTCCGCCCTCCTCTCTCGCCGGGACGGCACCTCGGACAGCGAGGCGACCCGAAGCTTTATGCAGAGCTGCCTCGAGCAGGTCGATCTACTTGAGGAGCGCTGTGTTAGCGAGGATGTCGCGCAGTCCCTCACGCGCTGCACGCTGCGGCTGCGTCAAGACGGTGGCGGCCTCGCCAACGCCCACCTGATGAACCTTCAGTTCGATGCTCAGGGGAACCCGATCCTTGGCGAGGAGGGGGGTGCGGGTGCGGGCGAGAGCGCAGCACGCCACGCGCGGCTGAAGCCCTTCGAGGTGACCGCACTCGCGACCCTCGTCCCGCGCTCCAGTGAGGAGGCCATCATGCTTGTGCCGTCTCTCGCGCGCTTTGAGGAGACAGACATCAGCGAGAGCGTCATTTCTCGCCTCACGTTGTGAGAGGGCCAGTCAGACATACACACACACACACATGCATACACGCAGGAAGAAAATCAGCACGCGTTCCTGATGTGAGTAGCCGTACTCTCTCATCTTCTCCCTCCCCACTGTTGTTGATGTCTCCGCCCTTGCCTTTGATTCCGACAGTTAGTCGAAAAACACACTGTTAAGATACATGCCACCTAAAGAAGAAAACCAAAAAAGAAGTGGCACCATTGCCAGTCACGCCAAGTAAACAAAAAAAACAACATCATGGAAGTCCACCACATTAACCACACTTTTTACGTATGGTCAGTGGAGCTGTCCTATACTTAGTTGAACATGCGTGTGAGATCTTTGTCAGCACTGCAGCTAATACGCGTGGCTGAGGGGAAGCCGACATCTGCTCACAACATCAATGCCATTCGTGGTGTGCACACAGACACAGCGGCTCACCAAACTGATTCTATTCACCTCCTCACCACCCCCACACTGTTTCCACATCATTCGTCTTCTATCCCTCGTGCCTTCGTTTTCGCCCGATCCTCTCACTTATATCTCCCTTAGTCAGAAATCAGAAGCTTCACAACAACGGGAGATCGATAAGCGCTGCTGCTTCTGCTCACTATACATCCTTTCACTTCTCCTTCCTCACGCAGGTGTTTGTTTTCTGCTGTTTCTTGCAGACGCTCGCATGGCCTCCTTCACCCACGAGGACCTGCGACGCGTCGTGCTGCGCGATCTGCCTGACCAGTTCGATGAGGAGCTCATTCACGAACTCTGCACGCAGTTCGGCCCCATCGCCAGCATCCACCGCCCACACTCGGATACCGACCTCAGCGGCACGGCCCGTCAGGCAGGCTTTTGCTTTGTCGACTTCTACTCCCCAGAGGATGCCAAGTACTGCTACCAGGTGCTCAAGCCCGCGCACGTGAAGGTGTTTGACAAGCCGATCAATGTCTTCCACGCCAGCGTGGACATCGCTGACCGCGAATCTGGCCGGCGCCACAGCAGCTCCCACCGCAGCATCACGGCCCTGCACGAGGTCGGCGCGAAGGTGCTCATCCGCAACGTCGACAACACCGCCACCGAGTACGACCTCACGCGCTTCTTCGAGCAGTACGGCCGCTTCGCCGCCCCACCCCGCATGCGACGTGATAGCGAGGGCAACTTCAGAGGCACCGTTGTCTTCTCGTACCAGCACTTCAGCGCGAGCGACCGTCTCATTCGGGAGATGGATCAGCGCGTCTACCGCGATCGCGTCATTAGCGTGCAGTATGCGGAGCTGGAGGACGGCAGTGGCCGTCTGCACGGCACACCCGAGGAGAGAGCCAACGCCGACCTCATCAACACCATGGCCCGCGAGCACCAGGCCAAGATCGATGCGGACACCGCTGCCTTTAGACAGCAGACGCAGCAGTCGCGTGCGAAGGATACGTCTTGGGCTGATGCGTCGCACCCCCAAGGAAGAGGGCAACGCAACAACAACAACAGTGGTGGTGGTGGTCGACGGCGATAGAACAACACACACCTTTTGTTGTTATTGTTGGTGTTGTTGTGTGACTCCTTTGATGAGCGTGCACGAAACGGTTGTTTGTTTTGTTTTTGTTTGCACACTTACGTTGCTTAAACGTTAAATACGAGAAGAAACACCAAGTTCGGTATTCAAAAAAGAAAGCAAAGCTGTGAATGAGGTTCACCCCAGATGCTTACCGTTTTGGCGACTTTGAACGACCCCCCCGAAAACACAAAGTGCATATACGTTTTTTTTGTGCGATCGTGCGCCTCCTCACGTGTTCACACTTGCCGAAAACAAGCGCGGTGATCGCTCTCTCGCTGACTATATCCCGTGCACACACTGTCCATTCATCTGCGCGTCACGCCCTCCACCATTCTCTCATTCACGACGACGACAACGACCATCTCTCTTCTTTCCATCAAGCAAACAGCCATTCTTGGTACAAGCGCGGGGTGACTGCGCAGGCTACACAGCACCCATCTCTCTCCGTGATCTGGCTCTTTGCCAACTTGTTCACCTGCAATCATAGATTTTTGTGGTACTTTTTCACAACTTTTACTCTAGACACATCAATCTCCCCTCCCCGTTCCCCCAATAACAATAATAGTAGTTCTCATGCATCGATCAAGTCGCGTACCGAGTGCGACGGGCCTGAGTGCCTCCCGTGATCACGAAGACGTTGTGCAATCTCTGCGTCAGGAGAATGCGTCTCTCAAGAAGGAGCGCAATGAGCTGTCCGACAAGCTTCGACGGGTGCAGGTGCAGTTTCAGCGGCTCGTGTCCGACGTCCGCGCACAACACGGCGGCGGCGTGACTGACCATACGCTCAATGTGAGTGCTGCCAGCCCCACAGGACCGACCACGACCATGGCACTGCCGGCGCTTCGCAGGACGTCCGCGTCCTTGTCAGGCGCCACGCCGTCAGCGAGTGCAGCGGCGGTGGTGGGCACGTCTCGCTCTCACCTCACGTCGCCGCCGTCGCGTAGCGAGGCCTCGAACCACGAGCTCGGCACGACGCGGCAGGCACTCGCGCAGGCCAACGCCGAGATCCAGCAGCTGCGCCAATCGTTGACAGCCGTGCAACAGCAGCTGCGCCTCCAACAGCGGGCCAGCGCGCTGTCCGCGGCGCCAGCGTCGTCAACAGCGGCAGCCACGAGCGGCATATCCGAGGCGGAGCAGCAGCGGTACCGCGGCGAGATCGCCTCTCTGCGCCAGCAGGTGCAGATGGCGGAG
>JASANR010001482.1:0-75914 GCA_030849635.1 Wallacemonas sp. MBr04 | reverse complement strand
CACTGCAAGAAGATCACCGCCAAGGGCAAGATCACCGCGCGCAACGTGATGGCCGCTGTCTAAAGCACATGGCAGGTCTTCTTCGCCACTCTCGTGTCTACGTGACGCAAACCGCAAGGCGCATGAATTGACGCTTCGTCCTTCATTTCTCCTTTTTTTTTCATTTCCCACAAAAACAAAAAGCAATATAAAAAAACAGAAACCAGACGTAATAGCCGTTACGCAAGTGACGGCTCGTCGTCTGTCTGTCTTCGCGTACGAGTTAGAGAGAGAAAGAGGGGAGGTAGGGAGCAGGAGATGGTGGTCTGGGATCAACAGCCACCGCGCACAAACCCTCCAATCCTCCACCCAACATCACTGCAAAACAGCCGGTGGTGTCTCAAGTCTCTCTCACTCGAATGGGTTATTGACTCTTGTTCTCCAAGCCAGCCGATTTGCGGCGGCACGCTCACGCGCATGATGCTCCTGTTGCGAGAGCCCATTCCACCCACACGCACACACGTCAATGCCGTGTTTTGTGTCGTCCTCGCGCCACTTACTTTTCAACCAGTGTACCACCACGATCACTTTCTACTCCTCTCTATCTATTCTATTCTATTCTTACGTTGTGATTGACGACACGCATCTCAAAAAAAAAGTGCTCGACAGTCACACGCACACTTCCTCGCACGTTGGCAATTGTTGAGCGTCTATCGCACTTGAATCCTCGCGACTCGCTCACCTTGTCTCCCTCCTTGTTACCCGTGGAATGAACAGCAGCGAGCCGAGCGTGTCCGCGCCGTACACCTGCGGCAGCGTCGAGAGCGTCCGCGCGGCTCTGTGCTCACTGGAAGAGCTGCAGTGGGCCATGGACAGCCTCTTCGCGTCACTCACGGTCGCCGTCGATCGCTCGGAGCACACCTTGGAACGGCTCCAGACGCGTGTCGCGTCGTGCGAGACGGTGGTCAAGCGCGTCGCCGCTGGCGAAGGGCCGAGTGGGCTTCTTCTACGCAGCCGTGACGCGTTCCCCACCGGGCCGATGGACAAGTGGTCCGCCGCGACTCAGGCCCCGTCCTCCCCATCACGCGCCTGGCGAAGACGCTACACCCGACGGCGTGTGTTTGGGCCGAGCGTTGGTCAGAGGCCGGCGTGGGGGCAGCCGCTCCTTGCTGGTCGTCACTGGCGGCGCTTGCATCCGTACGCACGCCCCACCGCGGCCGGCCCGACTGTAGGCCGTGGCGGCGGTGGTGGTGTCGGGCCGTCCGCCGCTTCTGATCGCCCACGCCCAGCGCTGGCACTGGTCCCGCTATCGTCCCGTCCGCGCCGCCACAAGCCACCAAGTCAACAGCGTGCGCGACGTCCGTCAGTGACGCTGTACGATCTGGTCCCCACCTCGGCGAGTGCAACAGAAGGGGCTGTGACGGCCTTGCCAGCACCACCACCACCACCGCGCGTCACGCCGCTGTGCTTAACGTCTCTGAGCGCGCTGCTGCCATTCGAAGTCTCGCCGTCGCTGCAGGTCCCGATGAGCGAGTCTGCGGCCATCGCGAGCGCCGCCTTTGCGTTTGGAGATGGTTCACCATCGGTGCGTGTGGGTCTGGGCGGCGGTGAACCTCTTGCGCAGCCGCCGCCACACCTGCACGCCGTGTCGTCCCTCTTTTATCAAGGACTGCCAAACGATGCGTCTGCGGGTGGTGCACGTGTCGTCTACACGCAGGGCTTCGCATTAGCACCTGATCCGGTCGTGGCGTCACGCACCACCACACAACAACAACAACAACAACAACAACAAACTGCGGCTTCCTTGGCCGAGGCGCGTGCCCTGACGTATCTGGGTGAATCTGAGACAGCAACAGCCACCGCCAAACCGCCACGCGTGGCGCCTCACAGTGCGCTCGCCGCACTCTTCGCAGGAAACAGCCTTGACCTGCGGCCCGGCGGCAGCGGAGGCGTCAACAACAACAACAGCGCGAATGATGACGAGGATCAGAACTATCGCTACCGACCGCGTGAGGCCGAGGCGGTCAGCGTGCTGCAGGACCTTCCAGAGGACCTGCCACTGACGCACGTGGCACGGCTGAGCGGCTGGCAGCACGCCCACACGAACAGCAGCACGAGTGGAAATAACGGGGGCGACGCGGGGGTTGTGCCGAGCTGGCGGACGGCAACCGTCGCGAGTGGTGGCGCCGCGCGTCCTCAAGCCGTGCGCAGTGGAGGCGGTCAGCCAAGTGCACCCAAGCCCAAGCCAGTCGCTGGTCTTCACATTAATCCCAATGCACCACCTCCACCACCACCACCTCCGCCTCCGCCACCTCCGCCGCCATCGTCAATGAATGCGCGTGGGGATGGTGTTGCTGATGGTGAGGACGGCGGCCCACTCGAGGGCAGCCCCCGGCAGCGCATCCCGGCTGGCATGAAGCCCACCGTGCTGGCCTCGCTGGACATGATGTCTGATCTTCGTCGCACACTGGAGAAGCGCTCTGCGGGTCCGGCCGCGCCGTCTCCTCCGCCAGCCGCACCGACGACAAAAGCCAACGCGTCATCGCCACCCCCACCCCCACCACCGCCACCGCCGCCACTGAGTGGGCCCGGTCCAACACCAATGACAACGATCACAAGCAGCACGACTGCCAAGGCTGGTCCACCGCTACCACCACCTCCTCCTCCAGGTGGAAAGGCACCTCCGCCTCCGCCGCCGTCCAAAGGTCTTCCTCCGCCACCGCCTCCACCACCGGCCAAAGGTCTTCCTCCACCACCACCGCCGCCGCCGCCACCGAAGTGACGGCACGCCGTTTCTCCCACTTTTGCTTTGTTTTTGTTACTTGCCTTCAACAACAACGAAAAGAAAGAGTGTCATGCCAGAAAACGAAGGAAGCAAGAGCATGATCAACTCCCGCTCTCTCTCTCTTTATTCGGTGTTTTTTTCTTTCTCGCAGGACGGCGACAAGCTGTGTTCCTTCCATTTGCACTTGGATCTGCGTGTCGTGACCAACGTGCCTCCCTCCCCCACGCACACCGTCAACTCTAGCACCAGCAGAGAGAAGACCATCACTGCACTCTGTTCACCAATCCCTCTGTTCCTCTCTCTCTATCGTGGTTTCTCTGCGGTGATCTCTCAACAACAACACAACAACAAAAAAAAGGGTGCACGGAAAACGACAGGTTGTTGAATAGCATACCTGATTTCGTTCGTGCGTTTGTACGTATCGTCATCTCACTGAACACATAGACATTGTGTGTTTGGACTGCCTGTTTCTTTTTTCGATTTACTGTTTGTGAGTTTTTTGTCATTTTTGGCTCTTTGTGGTGTGAGAAAGAAATGAGTGGCAGCCCACTGATATCTGGCGGTAGTGGCTTCGGCCAGGCACTCAGGGTTGCGTCCTCCCCGTCACATCACGGTGGCCTGCTCTCCTCCACGCCCAAGAAGGCATCCACCACAACCAACACCGCCGGGACCCCGAGAACGCCGTTGAACAACTCCATGCGAAGAGCGAGTGAGTTCTCGGGCAGTCACGCCGACCTGCCTGCGAGTACGGCGCGAACGCCGACGACTCTCCCAGCAGAAGCGGCGCCGAATCTTCCGGAGGGAAGCCTTCCAGTCGCACCACAGGTCCCCAAGCATCGCTTCCCCTCTGCCGCGCCGTCCCCAAAAGAAAGCTCGACACCACCACCACAACCACCAACAACAACGACAACGACAACGGCAACCACGACGAGTACGAACACCGCCACTGTTATCACTGCATCAAGCGAGCCACCAGCGCACCCGCCATCACGCGGCAGCTCGTCGGTCGTTGGCGTTCTGTCCGCCAACCCGAGCCACAGTCGCACCGTCTCAGGCACCGTCCTCACGCCGCCGTCGTCACGCGCGGATTCAGCAGCCCCGAGCAGCCGCGCCACACCCGCCCCGCCGCCGCCGCCACCGCCGTCCACCGCCACGTCGACCGCGCACACGGTGCCGGCTCTGTCCGCCACGAGCAGCGGGCAAGCGATGCTGTCGAACCCACTCTCGCTGCAGGCGACGGTCCTGCGTCACCCCATCTTCGCACGGCAGACCGCGGTCCCTGAACTGACGGAGCCGGGGGATATTTTGCACGATGTGCTGGGCGACTTTCTGGCGTGCCAGGACGAAGCGGGGTGGGCGAAGCTCGTCACGCGCAGCACGTCACAAAACACTGGCGATGCCAACGATGATGACGACATACTCTTGGACGAACAGATTGATGCGGCCGCCAAGGCGAAGAAGAAGAAAACAACAACAACAACAGCAGCAGCAGCAGCGACATCGTCGGGTCAGTACTCGTCGGTAGAGATTGAGCAGCGCGAGCGGCTCCGTCGGCTCACCTGTGATCTGCGTGGTGTCCCTTACTCGCACTACGGTGTGCTGCCCGTCATGACGATGCCTGACACAATCGGCACCTACTACACGGGCGAAACCTTTCGTGCCTTCTTGTCCTTCTACAACGCCGCCACGTACGTGCTGTCCGGGTTGCTGATCAAGGTCGACGCGATTGGCCAGCCGGACCGACGCAGTACCTCACTCATCCGGCAGAACGTGGCGACGCTGCATGCCAAGAGCACGTACGCGTGCGATGCACGCATGCCGCTCGAGCTGACCGGCCCATACACGCTGAGTGTCACCGTCACCTACACCGATCCGTCAGGCGAGTCTCGACGGCTTGTCTGGGCCAGCACGGTGACGGTGGAGCAGGCCATCACCGAGTACACGCATCGCACCCTGCGCTGTCTGCCGCTTGCACCGAAGCGCGTGCCTCCGTCGTTGTCACTCGCGGCAGCCGCCATGACGGCCTTTGTGGGTGCCGCACCGGCAGCCAGTGGTGTGAGCAGCCCGAAAGCCGGTGGCGGTGCTGCTGCTGCTGCTGCACAGCCCACGATGTCGTTAAGCGCGCATCAGCGGCAGCGGCATCCGTTCAAGCACAGCCACAGCGGCAGCAACCTGTTTGTCGGCGGCCAGCGTGTCGCGCAGCACACACTGGAGGATGCGCTGCGGGATCTCGCGCTGCCCCTGAACAAGTACGCGCTGACGATTGGTCTGCGCAACACCGCGCGCTGTCCTGTTTCCGTCACGAACGTACGACTTGTGTTGGATGACGGCGCGGCCTCCGCCTTTACGCTGCTGCCGTCGCGCTACGAGCACTACTGCGACGGTGGCCCGTCGCTTCTCGCTGACGAGCCCGCTGTTCACGCCACGGACGCCATGACGCCACTCGGGGCTCTCTCGACCACTGCCGCGCCGCTCGTTGGTGGCCGCCAGGAGAGCTTCGCCGAGTCGCAGATCAGCACCGGGTCGTTCGTGCAGAGCCTCAAGGCCGGTGGGGCGAGCGCGCTCTTCGCGTCGCAGTACACCGGCGGTGGACGCGACGCCCTGCGGGACCTGCACATGGCACCGTCCGACACGCGGCTCTACACCTTCGAGCTGCTCGTTCAGCCATCCCTGTTGCGCCGCACGGTGGCGATGCATCACCCACAGAGTGACGCCACGGCCACGCCAACCGCAACCGCAACCGCCACCAGCTCTGCCGCGAGTGCGCGCTCGCTTCTCACTGGACCACGCAGCTTGATCAAGCTGGGTTGGGTGGAGTGGAGCTGGGTGGCGACGAACGGAGATGGCGCGGACGGTCGTACGAGCACCATCTCCCTCCGTCCGCTCGACGCCCTCTCGGACTTGGAGCTGGTCGTCGTCGCCGTCGTGCCCTGCGGCGGAGCTGGCAGCGGTGGTGCGCAAGCCGATGACGATGACGATGATGACGATCAGGCGGATTCGGTTTCGCTGACGGATGCGCGGCAATCGCCGTGCGTTCTGCGTGCGGGCGAGCCTGTGACGGTGACGTGCGTCTTGCTGCACTACAACGAGCACGCGTCGCTGGAGGCGTCGCTCAAGGTGCGGCCGGAGAAGCTGGCGCCGAGCTGGTTGTACATGGGTCCGGCGGTGATTCCGCTGGGCGACATCAAGGCGCGCAGTGCGACCAGCTTCTCCGTCACGCTCATTCCGTGCCACGCGGGTTGGTTGACATTGGCAGGTGGGTTGGAGATTGTTTCGTCCCGGTCGCCGGATCGTGTTCTTTGGCCACTTCCACCGTCAAGTCTCGCAGACCCTGGTGGCTTCAGCAACGACAGCGTCACGGCGGTGTTCAGCAGCGCGCAGAGTGGGACGACGCAAAGCTTCGCGACGTCGAACGGAGAAGCACTTCAGGCCACCAGCTCGTCCTCTGCAACGCGGATCGCACAGCAGGACTATCACTCGACCTTTGCCACGATTGCGGAGACGGCGTTGAGTGTCGAGAGGCAGCCTTATCCCCCCGTCCTTTATGAAACACTAGTCATGTAAGTGGAAGGACTCCTTGTCGCGCCTGGCCGTGTCTGTATGTGTGTATTGTTGATGTCGTTGTGGTTTGTGGTTGCCTGTGTTGCCTTGCTGTCTTTCCTTCTTGTTTTCCCCCTTTTGCGGTCTTCCGCGCGGCCAACGGTTCCAAGAGCAAAAAAAAAAATCATGTGTGTGCGCTTGTCGCCGCCTCTCCGCCCTCCTCCCGTCTCGCCATCTTGTGAGCATCGCTCGAGCGGTTTGTTGCTCGTTGTTGTCGTCTCAGTCTCGGGTTCTCTACAGTTGGCATGCTGCCTGTGTCCCAATGAGATGAGGCGTGGTGTCGGAAGGGGCAGCGACGTGACAATGCCCCAAGAGGCGACGAAAGCACACCTCTAGGTCTCACAGCCTCCCCCACCTCACCCCCTACTCCATTCACTGTATCACCCCGACTACGATTTCTTCCTTCCCCACGTCGCTCATTCTCTCTCTCTCTGCGTTTCGCGGTGCGCTTATGGCGTTCAACAACGACAACAAAAAGACGTGTTCTGCTGTCAGGTGAGTCGGGCAAAACACGAACAGACAAAACGAAACAAAGAATTAACTCCGTTTGACAAAAGTTCACACATAAACACAGTCATACGAAGCACCCTCTTTATAGCGCAGTTACCAATATACCATTCCGCGCGCAAGAGGGTGGAAACAAACCTCAATTTCGGAAAACAGTGGCCAAGCAAAACAACGAAAAAAAAAACAGGCCTGCATCATTGTGCTGTTTCTCTTTTTTTTTACTGAATTTTCTTTTTTTCTGTGTTTTTTTTTTGCCCTCACGGCTTTGAAACCCTTTGGACGATACTTCTCTCGCTTTTTCATCTGCCTTGCTTCTTTTTTTCCTTTTCCTGGTTGCGTTGTTTTCACATCGCCGAGTGCGACTATTTCTTTGCCATCTCTCTGTCTCTCTCTCTCAACTTCGCACAGTGCTCTGGCTCTCCCCTTTCTCCATTTTTTCCTCTTCTCCTCCGTTCGCCTGCATGCGTGTGTGCGCTGACAGAGAGAGAGAAAAAGCCCCCTCCCTTCCCTCTAGTTGAAAAGGAGAAAGAAACTCTGAGACAACAGTCGTGTAAACAAAACAGAAAAAAGCCACCTTCCCTCACCCCCACCCCCGGAAGATCATGGCGAGTCAGACGGATCGGGGGGATCTCTCGTACCACATCACGTGGCCGGTGGCGGCGGCTCAGTACGGTCCTGCCGATGCGTCTGCCACATCGCACACCAGTGTGGCGCGCGGTGCGAGTCTCCACAAGGCGCCGTCATCCATGGCTGCCGCCCCACCTCTACAGGCTGTTGCAACCCGCACCGTACACGTCTGCCCTGGCCTGCCCACGTCCGCTGCCACAGCATCCGGCGAGAACAACGCCGACGAGAAGGACCGCCAGAACGCACACGGCCTCGCGACTTTTGTGATGCCGAGCTGTGGTGACGCCGAGGTGAACCCCGGCGATCAGCAGCTGGTGAGCTTCCTGGACGGTGACGCCCCGCCGTTTCTGCAGCGCTACGTCGAAAAGACGCTGGCCTTGTCCAGTGAGGAGGACGCGACGCCAGTGGACAACACGCTCACGCTTACACCGCCGCCGCCGCCGCCCAGTGCAGCCATCCGTCTTCTGCCGTCTCCACCCATGAAGCCACAGCCTGCCTCGTTGACGCCGCACGCCTGCAGGCTGTACAGCCCAGCACCAGCCAGCCTCTCTCCCGACCAGAGAAGGGAGGATGAAGTGACGGTCAGTGGTGGTGAGCTGGTGGACTGTGCCATGACGCGCTCACCAGGGAATGCATCAACACCGCCGTCGTCGACGACATCGCGTCACAGCTCGCGAATCTTTCCAACTGTCGACTCTGTCCAGCACGCGAGAGACGCGTCGTCATCGCCGGTGGCGGCGCTGAGCCCGCAGACACTCGTTATTCCCGCGGTCACGGTGGCCACGCAGAGAACACCACCGTCGTCGGGGTCGTCCTTCTTGGGGGATAGTCGTCCAGCGCTCAACGCGTCTCCTCACAGCACGGGTCACCTGCTGCACGTGATTGAGCCGGTCCAGACATACCACACGCGTCGCTGGACACTAACGGAGGACGGCCCCACATTGGGCTTCAGTGTGGCGCAAGCAAGCTCAGCTGGTACGAGCAACCACCACGGCAGCGGTGGTTGCCATGAGCAGGCGCGATCTGTGATGGCGACGGTATCTGTGGCAGGCGCAGGCACAGTACGTCCAGTCATGGCTCAGGTGCCAGCACCGTACCTCGTCCATCACTCCGGTGAATTTGTTCCGGTGGTCGCGTCGGTACAAGCACAACAGCTGCAACAGCACGCCAACGATTCAGCGCGGTCGGCGTCCGGCACCATGACCACTATTGGTGTGGCGAGCGCCATTTACCACCCTCTCGCACGCTTCGGCATTCGCTCAACCAACAACATCAACAACAACAGCAGCAGCCTCAACAACGCAAACTATGACGACGACACCAACAGCGATCCGCTCTCCGGTTCACGCATGTCTCGACAGCACAGCGAGAACAGCGTCATTGGCAGCACCACCAGCGACGACGGTGACGGCCTGATCCGGAGCGGCAGCCGTGGCAGCGATGGGTGGGTGCCGCGCAGGCCAAGTGAGGCCAGCCGAGGCGCCCAACCAGCTCGTCCGGCTTCGGCGTATCAGCACAACGTGGCCGTGCCCTGCTCGCGGTCTGTGAACATGGGAGCGGTCGAGTCGCAGCCCTTGTCATGGCCCAGCGCCGCCCCCGCCGCCGCCACACCCTCGCATCCCCCGAGCAGTCTCGTCGTGAGTCGGGCGGCCCTTGCGGGGGACGAAGAAGTGACGCACGTCGGCTGGGACCAAAGCGTGTCGGAGCGGTTGTCGTTTGTCTCGAGTCGCGACTCCCAAGCAAGTGCCGAGAGCAGCGTCGCGTCTCAGAGAGATGTGGAGGGCGAACATCTCAACGCCGTGGGATACGGCTACGGCAGGGACGCACCGCTTTCTGCTCAAGACTGGCTCGTGTCGACGCGTGACGATGGTGGTGGCAGTGCAGAGCCGCACGGCACGTCATTCACGCTGCCTGCAGCATCCACATATAGTTCGTCCTCCGCGCGGCGCAGGCGGTCAGGGTATCGTGGTGCGTCGCCACCGGTACCGTCGCACCCACTCAGCGCCTTTGTCATGTGTGTGGCACCCTTCGCTGGGGATTTTGCCGAGACCAGCGACCGCCCAAGCAACAGCCAGCGTCCTGGCCCTTTATCCTCGCACGTGCTGGTAGACAGCAGCTCCGTCCGCTCGCGTCAGCCGTGCCTCGCGTCTTCAAGCCCAACGCAGACCGCTGGCAACATCAACACCACCACCACCACGCACACCGCTGCAGCCAGCGCCTCGGACCTGGTGAGCCCGGTGAGTGTCGCCCACACGATTTCCCGTCGTCGTGGCGATGGTCGCGACGACGCCTCCCATGGCAGTCCTGATCGCAGTCTTGGTGACAGTTGTGGCGAGGACGGTCGGGACACGCCGCCCCCACACGCCACCACCGCCGCCGCACACAGCTCGGTCTTTCATATGCACGTTGGTGGGAGCGGTGACTCCACCAGCAGCGGTGATGCGTCGGAGCACAGCGTGGCGTCCCACAACACGGCACGTAGTGTTGATGGGAGTGGTGGGGGCGGTGGCGGTGCGCCGCTTGAACGGCACGCGATTCACGCCGTCGTGTCCGAGGGGCTCGTCGCCGTCCACCCACTCGATGCGCCGCCAGCTCTTCAGTCACACGCACCGCAGCGGTTCTCATCGCAGGAAGAGGCGAGCGCGGTGCCGCCGCGGGAGACGACCGAGTGGTCGTCGCCACCGCCCCGCAAACAGCATCGCGTGGGGGCCAACAACAGCAGCGATGCAGGTGCGCGGTGCGACGTCGTCACGGCGAGCGCAGCACTGACGCCCCCGCTTACGACCTTCGCGCTCTCGTCCAAGTGGATTCCCTCACCGCCGCGCAGCTCCGCGAGTGCGCGTGGGTCAGCCAGTGCACTGAGCGCCACCCCGCCCCCAGCGACAGGACGGTCGTCCACCGTATCCATCGCGCAATCGCCGTTCCCGTTGTCGCGATCCGTCAAGGAAACAGTGGCTGGGACACCGGCGACGACAGTCATGAGCAACTTGAATGCGCACCCCAGCACCTTCCGTGGACGCTCTGGTGATGGTGATCGAAGCGGCACGCTCGCGGGTGATGTCACCACAGCCACAGCCGCCACAAGCGCGAGCGCTACTCAGCAAGAAGGACGACTGCTCGAGACGAGCGTGCTGACGCCACTGAGCTACGGGGCCTCGCATCGCGCTGCCCTCCCCTTCATGTGCGATACACGTACGCCAACGACGTGCTCACCGTGCCCCAGCTACGACCGCCACACCACCCTCCTTTCACTCGAGTCACCCCTTCCTGTTCACAGCGGACGCGAAGCCTCTGGGACGATGGAGGAGCAGCACAGCACAGGCAGCCATTCGGCAAGCGGGGGCGGGGGTGGTGGTGGTGCGAGCAGACCCGACACGGATACGCCACTCAGTCCACTGAACGGCCTCGTGTCAATCGCCAGCGTACGGCGCTGGAGCTCTCGACGCAGTGGAGCGGGTGGTGTGAGTACGAGTAGCGGTGGCGCGAGAACGGGTGGGTCCGACTCGCCGCAAAAGCCGTCCTTCTCCCTTCCCGTGCCACCTCTCCTCACACCACAGCAACAGCAACCGCAGTCGTTGCACCAGCAGCAGACGTCGCAGTACGCGCACCATCCGCGTCGCAGCGCCTCCTTCCTGACGCACTCCACCTCCTTTTCGACCGGCCTCCTCATGGAGCCAGCCCTTGAGGCAGGCGTGGTGGATCTCCCCTCCGATTACTTCACGCGGCGCACGCCGTCCGATTCCACGCACGATCGCGTTCGCACTGTCGCGGAACGGCTTCTCTCGGACTACCTGCCCAGTGTTGGGAATGCACATCGCCGTCATCGCAGTGGGGCGAGCGACGGTCGCAGTGCCGGGACGCGGCGCACGCACGAGTATCCCAACGCATACAGCCCGCTGAATCTCTCCGACAGCGCGGAGGCGTCACTGTGGGCAGGGAGCTCGCGCCGCAGCATTGAGAGTTGGCTGGATTCACGAGTGCACGAATCCAGCTCACGCGATGACCTGACTGGACAGTCGTGAAGGGGGCATTAGTTGACTTCACCCCCCCCCCTTCACTTGAGTAGGTTGTTCTCTTGATGTGACGCTGATAACTGTTTCTTTTCACCGTTTTTTTTTTGTTTGCTTTGTATTTGTATCTGTTCATTTGCTTTTGCAACTCCGTTTGAATTTTGCCTCCCCAGCAAAGTCTCTCTATAGCTATAAGCGCTCTCTTCTCCCCTCCCCCCCCCCAATTTTTTCTTTCATTTCAGCGTTTCTGACCTCCTCTTTTTTCCCCCGCACCTCTTCATTCCCCTCCTTCATCTTTTTGTTTCGGTTTCTTCGTTCTTCGTCAACTCCCGTTGCCAACACAGGATTTGCACTTTTTTTTTCATCTTCCAGGCGAATTGTTTCACATTTTTTGCATCCAAAAGAAAAGGAAGAAAAGAAGAAAAGAAGCCAAGCTAGCGCATGCGCTGGAAAATGGGTCAACTGTTGACTCAATGCCTTCACGCAGCGCGCCTTCCGTCATTTGTATAACGTCCTTGTCTTGTATCAACGTTACTCCACTTGAATGCTTTGCATCTTGTTTTTTTCTTACATTTACATCTTCTTTTTTGTTGTTTCTTGCGCTTGCACTTGTTTCGTTTGTTGTCACTCCCGTCGTCGTTGTTCTCTTAGCACATGAGGACTACGATATATATAGCACGCCCCACAAGGCAGGCGGAGCACGCTGTCTGTTCACCGTGGACAGCTCCCACGATTTGCGCAGCGATAGTTTCAACCTCTCAACGTGGGTGTGGGCGTGGGTGTGGGTGTATACGCGGGTGTCAGGGGGAAAAAAACAAAGCACGCCAACAACAATCGTGGTACCTCCTTATGTGAGGGAGTGAGAATGGGAGAGAACGAAAGAAATCAGGACGTGAACGAAGCGACTGTGTTACCTCACGTCACACTCGCACTCTTTTCTCCCACACTTTGTTGTTTGTTTGCTTGTGTTTCCCCTCATTTCATTTGTTATGGCAGATCTTCCTTCTCTCTATCTCTTAATTTGTTTTTTATATATATCCCTATATATATATCCCTTTCCATTTCATTACTTACGCTCTTTTTCTTCTTCCATGACTCCGTTTTCTTTTTTTTCTGTTTCCTCCTGTCTCCTCTTTTTTTTTTTGCTTTGTTCATCCTTCGATTCAAAATACCAAATCGTGCATTCTTTGCTCTGATTCACTGTTCTCCCTTGTTTTGTTATATGTACTACTGGTTTGGTAGTTTCGCTTGAATCTCGCCCCTCTCTTCTCTTTCTGGGCTTTTCGGAATCTTTTTTTCTCCTTCCTCTTCGGTCTGTGCCCATCGCACCGGTACTCACGCAAACGTGTTTGTTGCGGTCATCTCAAAAGAAAAAAGTGGAATTGAGAACAACAGAATGAACAAGCAAACGAGGCGAGCTGTGTAGCGAAACCGTGCGCTGTGGTTGTCAGTGCTCGGCACGCGGTACACAGCTACGCCTTCCGCACACATGCACATAGGGTGAAACACCCATCGCACTGAAAGAGACTTGGTGCTCTGTGGAGCTTTCACCATATCTCTGTCTCGTATGTGTGCTCTCGTCATCTGCCTTGATGCCACGTGCAGAAACGCCTCCGTGGACTTCGACAGCAAAAGTGAGCCAAGAAGCTGAACGAGTTTTTTCTTTTTTTTGTACCGTCATCATACTCTCCTACTCCGTCCCTTTTCCACTTCTCTCTCGCTTTCTTTTTTTCTTTTTTCCTTCTTCCATGCTTATCGCTGTCGTTGAGAACCTCAATCGAAGTTCATCGCGACCGTCTCGTTGAAACACACAAAATAGAAAGAAAGAAGAAAAAAGACACGATGCCGTCTGAGGACGCCGCCCGCGATCACATCAACGTGGTTCACCCCGACACCGCGAAACGTTTCAAGCTGAACATTCGCGGTGAGGTTGGTCGTCTCAGTCTCGGCAAGCTGAAGGACTGCCTGGCGCAGTCCCGCTGCCAAGTGCCCCGTGCCCGGATGGTGTTGAGCCTCAACGGAACGGTGCTGGCAAACGACAGAGATGTGTGTGGTGAACTGGGTATCCGCAGTGGCACGACGCTGACAGTGGAGGACGCGGAGTGCGATCGCAGCGTCACGAGGAGCTCCAAAGCGAGTACGGCGGAGCGTCCACAGCGGCCCGGAGGCGAGTCCTCAGCCACCGCCAGCAACAGCCACACGCGCAGCAGCAACGTTGCACCCGGCAAGTCGCACAAGGGCCCGTCCTCAGCCGCGGCAATGGCGACGCTGAACTCTCTCCCTCGTCGGCAGTTGGAGCTGCAGACGTTGGATGCCCAGGACGACCTGGTGCACCACGACCGCTGGCGGCGCGACGAGGCGATCGACGCCACACTGAGCCAACTCGACGCGTCCCTCGCTGAGTCCGCCGCGAAGAGGAACGCACTCAGCAATCAAAAGGAGCTTGCCGAGCGCGCGCTCCGTGGCGTGGTGGGACGGGAGCAGCAGCTGAAGGCGGAGCGCGATCGGCTGGCGCAGCTGCAGCAGGACGAGGCGGACCGAGCCCGGGAGCGCGAACACGAACTCGCCGCCAGACGGGCCGAACTCCGGCGTGAGCAGGAAGCCATTCGCGCAGTCGCGCTGCTCAAGCTGGAAAACGAGCAACGTCAAGCACACATCGCGCACATTCGTGAGCAGTACGAGGCCCAGCGCCGGCGTGGGCAGGAGGAGCAAGCCGCCCTCGACGCGCAGTACCGCGAGCGTGTGCTGGCGGTCACGACGCGTCAACTGGCGCTTGAACAGCAGCAGCTGGCGCAGCAGCGAGAGGCCGACGAGCTCGCGTGGGAGCGCCACGTCATGGACGAGCAGCGTGCCACGTACACACGCCAAGCTGGTGGTGGTGGCGGTGGTGTCAGTCGCGGTGATGACGCGCGCGGTCGCAGTCGTTCGTCCACGACCGGGCCAACTGGGTTCTGGACACCGACGCGTGGAGAGGCGCTGGGTGAGGGCACGTCCACACCACGTCCTGCGTCGCACGCGCCAACCTCACACCCGTACCGCCCACCGTTTGTCGGCTCGGCACGTCCGTACGCACAAAATGGCGCAGAGGCGGAGGACAGTGACAACGACAGGGACGGCGGCGACAGGGATGGTGGTGCAAGGCGTGGCGTGCCGGCGTCCAGGGACGGGCCGGCTGGGATTAATCACAGTCACCGCGACATGCGCGACGCCCCAGTGGAGCAAAACTCGCCGTTCCGCTACCGCGGTTCACACGCGCCGCCGGCCCGATACGCTGGTGGTGCTGGCGGTGGTGGTGCACCAGCTGCTGCACAGACGACAGCAACGGATGCAAGCACACGTGGGTCACGTCGGCGCTCACCTGGTCGTGCGGCAACCACGGGTATGGCCTCCGCGCCACCTCTCCCTCAGCAGCAGCAGCAGACTGGATCGGCGCCGTACGTGGTGGAGCGCCCCAGCATTCGCCACCAAAACGATGGGCTCTCGGTGAGTCGAGAAACAGAGTCGGCCTCGCAACCGCGCAAGACCGGCGCCCAGCCCACGTCTTCCTCCTCCGCATCACCGTACGAACGTCCAGGGGCCGTTGGTGCGCACAAGGCGGGACACGCAGTTGGGCAGACTGGTGGTCCTGGTGGCGTGCGTGACGCCTGGGCACCACAGCCGTTGCCGTCCGACACGGCCAACATGAGCATCTCCACTGCCGCGGAACGCCTGACGAACATCTCCTCGGGTGCGACGAGTCTTGGACCGGCAGCACCGTCATTCCACACCCATCCGAGCCAGAACCGCAACAACAACAACAACAACACTCATCCTCGTCAGAATCACAATCATCATCACTCAGCGGAACTCGCACAAGCAGGTTATCTCGTCGACGCGGGCAGCTCTCGCCATGCGGATCCGTCACCGTCCGCTTCGCTGGTGGTAATGGAGGACGGTGGCTACTACGCGCCGGAGGAGAACGCAGCGGAGAACCTCCACCGCCTTGGCGAGGCACTCGGATTCACCGGTGCGGACGCCCTCGCATTCGATCGCAACCACACGTGCATTGTCAACCTGAGTGATGCGTACACGCTGCTTGTCACGTACGACGCGAGCACGGAGAGACTGTACGTCTACTCCACCCTGCTCACCGCACCGTCGCTTCAGCACGACGAGAAGCTTCGCCTCGGGCTGTATGAGATGCTGCTTGAAGGCTCGCTACTCGGGCGCGAGGTGTGTGGCGGTGGCATCTCTGCGTCAATGAAGAAAGACTTCATTCTCATGTCGACAAGCTTGTTCATGCCCACCAGTCAGCCGTGGTCGCTCCGCACGCTGGTGCCGTCCTTCCTGCACGCGCTGCAGCACTGGCGTGAGCAGGTGGCGGCTTACATGGCTGCGCAAGGCCACGCCGTGCCCGTTCACAATGACGAAAGCCCCACCCTTTCGAACACGAGTGGATTCCCGCGCACGGCAGACGCCGCACCGCTGCCATCCTCACAGTCACGACCACAAGACGTGCCGGCAGAATCGATCGGCGAGGATCGCTTTGCCTCTCACGTCCCCCGTCACTCGGGCAACCCGCGTGGCATCAGCGTGCTGCGACACGAGCTGGCCAACGATGGTGGTGTTACTGGTGGCAGGGGCGAACATGGCAGTGTGCAGAGCGATATCGTGCCGCCGTCTCGTGCCGAGAGCTTTCGTGACGTCCCTGTGCTCGGCGTCGACGTGACCGACTCTCTCATCGTCAACGGTGTGCCAACCCGCTACAAGGACGGTGTGCTTGTCCTGCAGGTCGCCGGCCCTGCCGCGACCGCTGGTTTGAGGCCACACGATTTTGTGGAGCAGCTCAACGATGTTGCTATTGACAGCACAGCAACTTTTGGACGTGTTGTGCGTGCGCTCGTGCCGGGTGCGGTGGCGAATCTGCGTATCGTGCGAAGTGGTTTGCCCCTGGTCGTGTCTGTTCGCGTCGGTGCCTCGAGGATTCTTGTCGATGCGTGAGAAACAGAAACAGAAAAGGGGAAAGACCTTTTCTTATCGTGCTGTCGTCCTTGCTTGTTTGATTTCTTTTTCTTCTCTCGAACCGTTGGCACGTGCTGATTGCTCTTGCCGCATTACCCTCTTTCTATACACTCATCTGTATCTTACTTTTTTTCTCTCCACGCACTTAAAGTGGGAGTGTTAGATTGGTTTCTTTTTTTTTTCTAGAGCTCGACTGAGTCTGCCCGTGATGAGTGACGCACTGTTCATCGTACTTGTTTTTGTTGTTGTTTCGCTGTACATTATCGCACACGTGTGAACGAGAGAGAAAAAAAAGACACCCATCTTCAAGTGCAAATGCCTCGTTGCCATCACACCTGACACAACTGGGGAAAAAAACAAAATCAAGCGTTCATGGTTTCTGATTTGATGTGCGAGTGTGTGGCTCGTTCCACTAGTGCTCCTCATGACTTGTTCTTGCTGAGGATGCTATCACACCACACCGCACACCGCGCGAGTGTCATACAAAAGTCGCTTCTGTCAGTCACTCAGCACGTCTGGTCTCTTCGTTTCACTTGGATCTCTCTCATGCCCCACGCCTTGTCACCTCGCCTACACGTTCTCACTCTGTGTTTCTTGCTGTTGTTGTTTTCTTACTCATCGCACGTCCGGCGAAATATCTCAATACTACAGCCCTGGTGATCCCCAAGCGTAACACCCTTAAAAAACAAAAACACTTTGCTTTCTTCTCTCTCTCTCATCCTTCCCGTTGTACATCACAACAGGATACGGAAAAGAAGCCACTACTCCTCAGAGCCAGAATTAACTCCTTCGCACACACACTGACACGGTCCGACTCACCTTGCTCACTCCCAGCAATGAGCGACATTTTTGACAGCACCCGCCTGAGCAGCGTCTCCATCCGCTCTACCGACGACAGCAAGAGTCTGTCCAGGGTGACTCTCAACGCGAGTGCCACGGACGCGACGGGCTTGTCCTGTTGCACCTCGGGCTCCACGCCCCAGGACGACAATCAGGACTCCCTCGCGGGCGGCTGGATCCTCTCCAGCAACACCTCGCTGACAGAGATCGATGCGCGTCGCGCCACCGCCCACGCCAAGGACACAAAACAGTCCCCACCACGGCCGCATCACGGCGCGGCTAGTCAGCCTGCACGGCGTGTGACAGCAGTCACCATTCCGTCTGTGATGTTTGTGTCTCGTGGGGCCCGGGCCACGCAGGCGGCCACCACCACCACCACCACCGCGGACGGTGCCGACGTGACAGAAGTGGTCGCGCAGCCCCCAAAGCACCTCCTGATCGCGCCGCCCCACTTCTCCGAATACCCAGAGGTCCTCTGGCAGCTGTGGCGCCGCTACATGCCCGGCAAAGCACAGCCCTGCTCGGGTGAATGCGCACGCGTGGTGCGGCGCGCTCGCAGTGCCGATGGCAAGCTTGTGCGCTGGCTCGCCACTCTCAAGGCGACGTCGCCGTCGTCGAACGCCGCACGCGTGTCTCGCGTGGAGGAGGCGCGGGTGGCCGAGTGGATGTCGTTTGTGACCGCACGCGTGCCACCGTGTCGTGAAGACGGCCGTCAGATCAACGCGCTGTCAACCCCACACACCCGCGCGCAGCGACAAACGCGTGGCGTTCACCGCCGTCTTGGCGATCCCATGGCGACCCCTCCACCCAGCACCACCACCGACAGTCCGGACACCGGCGTGGCGTCCACTGCGATGCCGTGGAACTACCTCTACGAGTCGGCGCGGCTCTCCAGCAGCGCCGTGGCCTTTCTTCAGACGTACTACCCGGCCGAGATGGCCAGCTGCCTCAGCTTCGCCTATCATCTCCGTGAGGTGGTCGAGTACATGCGATGCCACCCGCCACCACCGGAAAGTCCGTCGGAGACGTTTATGTGTCCGTGCGGCTGCTCCGTCTCCGACATCCCGTTTGATCTGGTGTTCCTCGCTCGCCACGCCCACTACTACAAGCACCGCCATGCGTACACACAGGTCGCCGTCCCCCCGCGAGCCTCCGCTGTGCTGGCGGCAGAGGCAACGAGCGCGTCCAACACACCGGGCACGGCCCTGTGCATGCTGCCTTTCATCGCACTGGAGCTGTTTGCGCGCGTCATCTTGTCCATCACAGAGGAGTGCGCGAAGCGCCAGGAGGAGGCCAAACCGCGTGCACACCGCCGTAGCGTCAGTCACGACGGCAGTGGTAAGGACTGCCGCATCGCCGGCGACGACGACGACGCTGACACCGAGTCGTTGTCGGTCACGCAGGACCCCACAGGCCAGGCGGTGTGTCGCGCCCAGGCCCTGCGCACCTTGCGTCAGCACGGAGGCGAGCGCATGGTGATCGCCGCGTGTGTGATCGTCGCCTGGAAGCAGGTGGATGTCGACGCCGACACCACGCTCTTCTTCTGGCCAACGCGGTCTCGCATGTGGTATCGCCGTGAGCGGAGCGCGTCGGGCTACGTGCCGTGGTTGGCGCGCCGTCATGGCGACAGCCTCGCCGCCGTCCGCCCCAAGTTTACCTCCGACACCTTCACGGAGTTCCGTCTGTGCCCTGACTTGGACGCGGACCAGCTCCTCCCCGTGGAGCGCTTTGTCCTGGACACGGTGGGCAACACGTACGCGTTCGGCCACGTCGCCAACTGGGTGTCCATCGCGATGGAGGTGACCGGCCAGTGCCACGGCGACAAGATGTTGGCCAAGGCCAACGACAGCACGGAGACGGAGACGCCATCCGACTCTCCCGTTGCCAAGAGCCCCGAGGACGAGGAGGCAGACAAGGACGCCGAAGACGACGATGACGACGGTGAAGACAGTGCGGTCGCCGTCGCCGTCAACGAAGAGGCCGTGCTGCTCCCGCTGACGTTCGAAGCCGTCCCCGCCGACACGCCCTTCCGCACGCGGGTGGAGCGTGTGATGTGCACGTGCCTGCGGTGGCTCCTGGTGCCCATCGCAGCCTCCGCCGTGCCCCTCACCGAGACGGTGGTGGCGCGCTATCAGCTTGTGACGCAGCGCCATCCTCTGTTGGGCGTGGCCCTCGCCGTCCACGCGGGGGCCGTGACGCCCGAAGAAGCACGCAAAGTCGTCCGGCCCTCCCGTGCGCGCCTCGTGGCGTACGCGGCCGCAGCAGACTGCCATATCAGCGGCGACGCGGGGGGTGATGGCGCCGGCACACGCAGCCAGCGCGCCACACCGGTACCGCAGCGCCGTCGCAGTGCTGTGCGATCAACCGCTGCCGTGATGCAGCAGCGCGCGCGCGATTTGACTGTGCGAACTCTCCGCCAGCTGGATGTCCTTCTGCATGGCACGAATGACTTCCTCCGGTGCGCCGAAAAGGAGTCGTAGTCGGTACACGCAGCTCGACTTTTCCTTCTTTTTTTCGTTTGCTTGTTTTTTATTGTTTTCAATCATTCACTCACTCGGTGTATCTCTCTCCCTCTGCTAATTTCCGTTTCCTTTCTTTTGTTCTTCTTCTCCACGCATTCTTGTCTGCTTTGCTGCTTCAGAAGCGCATCTCGCCTTCCATGTCCTTCCATGTATACACGCATGCACACACAAGATGATGCCCTCGCACTTACTAGAGTGGTTTTCTTTTTTTTTGCTTTTATCCACTCACGCTTACCGAGGCAGGAGAACGAAAACAGAAGAAAGCGAAATAGGAAAGTGAAATAATAAGAGAACAGAAATCAGAGTGTTTGATTTTTTTTGTAAATCAGAAGTCTTTCTTTTTGTATCTTATCTTCCCTCCTCTCCCCCCTTTACCTCCCCACACCCAACGTTCGATTTTAGTTTCACTTTTTTTTCACACTCATGAAAAAAAAAATGAGCACGTAGTATCCCAGTGACGTTCTTGTCAGGCTCGGCGATCCGTCTCATTTCAGAAAAAGAGTGTTTCCCCCAAAAGAAGAAGAAAAAATCAGGCAAATGTTCATGTACTGCAAATTTGACAACAAAAAACAGAAAACAAGCACATATGAAAGAAGATGAATCCTGTCGGGAACAGACACGATTAAGATCACCGAGACACACACAGAGAGAAAAAGGGAGTAGCCGTGCATGCGAGTGTGTGGTGTTCTGTGAAACCACATGTGCGCGTGCGCCTGCACGAATCGCGTAAAACCTCGTATGTGTCGTCATACACACACACACTCCGCATATATGTATGTGTCTACGTGTCTGTGATTCTCTCTTTATCTCTCTATCGCTCTCTGGCTCTGACTTGGTGCGGGTATGAGTGTGTGTCGTGAAGCCCGGTGTTCACGAAACCCACCGCTCGGCGACAAGTCTCACACTCGGCACGCGCTCTTTCCTTTCACGGCACCACGACACTCTACTACCGATTACCCTCGTCATACTCTTTCCTTCCTCCTTCTCCTTTTCGTCTTCATTCCCTTCATTTATTTTTTCGTGTTCGTTTCAGTTGGACTCTCCCGTGATACGGAGTCTTTTCGCTGAGCAAAACAACACTTTGCAGCGAACACAAAACAAAAAAGAAAAGAAAAGAGAGTGGGAGAGGTAAAGAAAAAAAGTGGGCAACTCGCAACAGGGAGCTCGCTCGTTCTCGTTCTCGTTCTCGTTTTCTCATACATACGCATACGCACTACTGTCAGCATGTCTGGTGAAGACGTGAGCCGTGGTGAGCTCCAACAACAACATCTAGAACACGCCTATGCACGTGATCTTCCCATCACACTGACGCGCTATGCCGCGCCGGAGCTGATCGGCCGCCGCGCGATCCGCTACAGCGAGATGCTCGACTACCTGTACGAACAGCAAAACTGGATCCGCGCGCAGCAGCGACCCCACCAGCCCGCACTCGCCCCACCAGGGAGCGTCCTGACAGACGAGCAAGAAGGCGCCCGTGCGTCGGCCATGACGGCCTCTCCGGCCGGTCGTGGCGACTATCGCAATAGCCACGGTGCGCGTGCCGCGGCGAGTCTCGAGGATGCCAGCCCAGACACGCGTCCTGGGCGGTCCGCGCCAGGAGCAGGCTCCGCCGAGGCCCACAACGCACAGTCGCTGTTGCAGAGCGTCCTGGCCGTCGCCGTTGGCAAGGCGCCTCTGTGCCACAGCGACCTGCACGTTCAGAGCTACCGCCCAAAGGACTGGCGCGCGCTGGAGGCTGTCGGTGTGACGGTCGCCTCGCTGGATGGCTGCGCCTCGTCTCCCACTGCCGCGGGCTCGCGGGCACCGTCGACACGCACGTACGCTGCTCTCGTCGAGTCCGAGGATCGCAACTGTGCGCAGTCACTCGCTATGCGCTACCTGTTGCGAGGGTTTTTGACGGGTACGTCGTCGGCATCGTCTCCGTCGGCCTCTGCCGTGGCGTCGTCGTCGTCCTCGCTCGGCTCTGGTGCAGCCCGCGCCAACGCCAACGGCAACCACACAGAAGAAGGAAACGACCACACTGCCGCGCCAGTCTCCATCGCGCAGGCCGCCCAGGCCGCCGGGGTGGACCTCGCGAAGCTGCCCACGTTTCTCTTCCACGACGTTGCGATTGCGAATGACCTCATCGTGAACGTCGATCTCTTCTCTGGGATGCGCGAGATCCCGAGCAACAGGCCGGCCTACATCGCCACACTCGTCGAGTGGTCCAAGACGCTCAACGAAGCCGATGCCGGGGCCACCTCTTTGATGCCACTGATGAACGAGACGCCCGCGTTTCTGCGCCACTTGATTGCGTCTGCCACCGTGTGCGAGTCGGGCGAGGATGCGAGGAAGACGCTCATCACAGCGGCGGATGCTGGCACGCCGGCACCGGCAGCGACGGTGGAGTCGTACGCCTACCACCCCCTTGTGAAACCGAAGGCCGAGCAGGTCATCAACTCCCTCCTGCCACCGCGACTGCTGCTCTTCTACGACCTTGATCCCGTTGCCGCCGCGCGCGAGTACGAGCGGCGCGCCGCGCATGACCGCCGCATTCGCGAGCTTCTGCTCGAATACTACCGCGACGACGGCGATGGCACGAGTGGCAAGATGAAGCAGTTGCTGGCCGATGTGCACGCGCAACACGTGGCGAAGCTGTCGGACGACGCGCTGGTTGGCACAGCTTTTTTGCTTGTCGAGCGTGTGAGCCCTGAGCAATGCCCGCGCGAGGGGCTCATGCAGCTGGAGGAGGATCTGGAGATGTTGCTGACAGAATCGCGCGCGCGGTGCTGGGGCGCGCCGATTCACATGAATCCGCAGTCCAGCAACTTTCTCGGCACAGCGCGCGGGAATGAGGCGATGGCGCGCACGCAAACGCTCCGTGAAGCCCGCCAGCCCAAGGCGACGCTGGAGGCGCGCGTGCTGAAGCCGAGCCCACCACCTGGGCCACGCAACGGCGGCGGCGGTGGCAAGAACGGCACGGCCAAGCCCGCCGCCGGCGCGACCCGGGGCAAGCCATCGAACTTCTTTGCCAGCACCATCCACGAGGGCACGGTGCCCGCTGTGCAGGATGCCAACGAGGGCGGCACGGCCACCGTGATGACCACGTTGAACCTTCTCGAGCTCAACGCAGAGCGCACGATGATTCTCTTTCAGCTCCTGCGTGGTGAGTTGCTGCGGCAGGTCGCGCTGGACTCAACGGAGCGGGGCGTGCTCTTGTCGCGCCTTCTCGCCGAGGCGGAGCTGTCCCTGGGTGCGCGCGAGGAGGTGCTGCGTGCGAGTCTCTCGCACTCGCAAGAGAGCCTCGACAAGGGGAATAGCGATCGTGCTGGCGTCAGTGAGGAGGAGCTGGTGCTGGAGAAGGAGGTCTTGGCGCTCAAGGCCAAGCTGAACGCCGCGCAGGCACGCAAGCTGTCTATTGAAGCCTGGGTTGAGGAGCGCAAGGCGGCAGAGAAGAACAAGGCTGCGCAGGACAAGAACTTTCAGGATTTGCTGCTCGAGAGACTTCAGCGGCACACCAAAGAGGTGCGCGATGCGCAGGACCGCGATCGTCGCGGCTCAGTCGACTCAACCGCTTAGCGAACAAGTGCAGCTACAGTTGTCTCAACGTGTGTGTGTGCCGCGCCGATGCGCTTCCAGTTTTTGTTTCTAGATGTAAAAAAAAAAAGGACACGCGACGGAACAGAGTTTTTATTTGATCCGACACGGTGACTGCGTGTGTGTGTGTGTGTGTGTGTGTGCAAGGCGAGGTTCAGCACGCAAGGACACACACACATGCAAGCACGTGCATGAGCTGGCGAGAACGATGTTAGACACGCGAAAACGCAAAAAAAAAAATTGAATGAAAGCGCTGACGGGTAAGTCGTGCATCAGTGTTTCGTTTTTACACGTTTTTTTTTGCTTTTGGGTTGGTGCCTGTTCCGTTACTGTATCTTCTTCTTCTTCGTTTTTTTCTCGCGTTATTCGCATCATGTTACACAACACGAAAGCAAAAAAAAGGCTCAGCTGCAAGAGTTGTAGCAGCTCTGCTGTGCAATGTGCTTGTCGTTGCTGTTCCTCATTGTCCGTGTGTAGCTGAACGCCGAAACACGTGTGAAGTCACACATGCACCACACCTTTTGGCGTTTGGTGGTTTACACGCACACAGACACAGACGCACATTCAAGCGACGGTGATCATTTCTCCTGTGGTGGAGGCATCCACGTTGTGGAGGAGGGGACACTCGTTGATCAACGAAGTGTTGTCACTGATACAGTGGGTCTTCCCAGTCATAAAATGACTCGCAAGCCGTCTTCTCTCATTCCATTCTTGTACCTTTCCCTCACTCTTACTCTCTCACACACTCTTTCTCTCTGCTGTATGTTTACAATTCCTCCTTGTGAACAAAGAATACTGCCGTTCACGTATATTTTTTTTTGTGTGTGACATCTGGCTACTCTCTCCCTGTCCCCTCATTCGTACACTTCCTTCATTGCGTTTTCTTCTTTTCTTGATTCATTTGAGTCTGTCTGGTGACTTACGTGCGTGCGGATTCGTGTTTGTATTTTTTCTTTTTCCGTCGTGTGTATCCCGTTCTCTATCCAACCTTCCCTTCCAAAGCACAGGATCTCTCGTTGAACAAACAAACAAAATCAAGCAAACAAATGGCTCTGACGACCCGCATCATCAAGGAGACAGAGAAGCTCCAGAAGGAGTGCCCTCCCGGCATTACCGCCCGCCCCACCTCCGACAACCCGCGCTACTTCATGGTGACCATCCAGGGCCCACCGCAGTGCTGCTACGAAGGTGGTGTTTTCCAGCTTGAGCTTTTCCTCCCCGAGGACTACCCGATGGTGCCGCCCAAGGTGCGCTTCCTCACCAAGATCTACCACCCCAACGTCGACAAGGTCGGCCGCATCTGCCTGGACATCATCAAGGACAAGTGGTCGCCTGCGCTGCTTATTAACAAGGTGCTGCTCTCTATCCAGATCCTCATGAGCAGCCCGAACCCGGATGATCCGCTCGCCAACGATGTGGCTGACCACTGGAAGCGCGATGAGAGCGGTGCGCTCGCGACAGCGCGCGAGTGGACCCGCAAGTACGCCACCAAGTAACCAAAAAAAAACTCTCCCTTTTTTTTCTCGGTGTATCTATTAAGAACAAAAAAACAAGCTCACATTGCTTCCCCCTTCTTCCTTTTGTTTTTAGGTTTCCTAGTTGATGTGATTCAACCCCTGTTGTGCCGCGTACACGAGCATGCTGAGGAGTTAAACGATAAGAATAGGGGAAGCATCAGAGATTCACTGAAAGACTGCGTTTGTGGAGGTTTTTATCTCCGTTCCGTGTCCGTGAGTCCTTGCTTTCCTCTTTTCTTTTTCTGTTCTGTTGTCTCCTCGCTTCCACTTCGCTTCACTTCGGATTGAAGAGGGAGATGGTATGTCAGTACACGAGCACTAGTAGAACAACCTGTCAGGTGTGCAGACATCCGCATCCAAGGCAACAAAAACATTTGGACGAGAAGAAGAAACAGAAAAAATGCACGACGTGACACACACAGACCCACACGCGAGGGAGAAAGAGAGAGAAAAGCAAAGAAAATAAAAACAAGAATGAACACTCGTAATAATAACGAAAAAGTTTGTTGACAGCAACAAATGGAGCCAAGAACGTCAACGTAAAGACAGTGCGCGAAGAGCAGATATATCGGTGTTTTTTTTTTCATGATGTCGTTCTTTGTTTTTTCCATCTGGAAATCTCCATGACGCCTCCAGCTTGCTGCTTGACTTATTTATTTTTGTTTTTTCGGGATGTGCATCAGAGTTCATTCTCTTCCCCCTTACTCTGTCTTGTTCTCACCTCTCGCTCTTGCCTTCGCATTCTTCCTGTTGTGTTGTTGTTGTTGTTGTGTGCGTGTGTGTTATTTCGTGTGTATGTGCGATTCTTCTCGCTCTTTTGACTTGGCTCGTGTTCCTTGTCTTCCACCTCAAAGGGTGACAGGTTTCCTACTAGACTATTTGAAGGTATCAAGCAAGCAAAACAAAACGAAACGAAAAGAAAAGCAGACAATAGAAAAAGCGTGTAAGCAAAAGATCAGCAGCTCATTTTGTTGATGAGACGCTTTTAAGAATGCTCTGGCGCGTCATGCATTGTCCGGTTTATCAGCTCTCACGCTGATGGTGTGACGGTCTTGCGATGCTGTCAGCGGCAGCAGCAGCTGGACCTTTGAGGACCTCGCAGCTCCACATCCTCTCTTCCTTTGGATGCGTTCCTGTGCGTGTATGTGTGTTGCTGTGTCTGTGTTTATGCCATAGCCGTGCCAATGGCACTAGCGACACCACACTCGCGCGGTCCACACTGCATCAGTTCTTCCCATCGGCTCTCCACACATATTCTCTGCTCTGTCACCATCGACACTCTTTTCTCTACATCTCTCTCTCTCTCTCTCTCTCTCTGAATCACAACTGCTTATTCGGTCACTCCAAGCAACACACATATTACGCTTTCTATTCATTCATTTCGTTTTTTGTGAAACAAAGATCCATCATGGCTCGCTCACGTGCGTCTGCACCCAAGACCAGCGCCCCTGCGCGCAGTGCTGCGCCGCCTCCGGCGCCGGCCGCACACAGCAGCTCCCACAACACGTCTGCCCAGAAGCCTGCCGCGCCCCACCAGAGCACGCCCGCGCCTCAGCCTCAGGTCACCAACATCTACGTCCAGCGCGGTGGCATGGGCGGTGGTATGGGTGGTGGTGGTTCGGGCATGCTCGGCACCATGGCGGCCGTCGCGGGTGGGTCTGTGATTGGCCACGGCATCAGCAACTACCTGTACGGCCAGGGCAACCAGGCTGCGCCAACGCAGCCCGCCCAGGCGCAGGAGTTGGCGCAGGCCGCGCAGCAGGAGCACCACGCGTGTGCGCCGCAACTCGTGGGCTACTCCAAGTGCATTGATGCCAATCCAGAGAGCGCCGACAACTGCAAGTGGGCTTGGGACTACTTCCAGCAGTGCCAGACCAAGAACCAGCCTGCCCAGTAAGTAGCCACGTGATGCGCTCGCGAGTGCGCCTGTTTGGAGGTCTGCCCTAGTCACCTCTAGCACGCGCTCTCGCCGGTGGCCCAGCAACGTTTCGCTCCCGCCACACCTTCCTTTCTTTTTGTTTTTTTGGTTGTGGGTGCTGTTGTTGTTTTCTTTTCAACTATTATTGCTCACACGTAATACCACGGATGGGAAAAGAAGAAGAAAAAAATCAGCACAACAAAGCACGTCTCGCATGATCCCAAGTCTGATTGGCCCACCTCGCAACAAGAGAAACTGAAAATCAGATGAAATGCAATGAAGTCAAAAGAAGAAGAGGAAGAAGAAAAGATCAATCGTCATGAAGCGAACGGCTCTGCTCCGTCATTTAAATCATATTCACAAACGCATGGAAATGATAACCACCTTTTATTACCCACGTAACGTGAAGAAGACAAAATATATTTTGGTGAACAAGGGAAGCGCGAAAAACGGACCGGCTGTATCCTTGTTCTTCGTTGCTTCTCACGTGTGTATGGCGCGCACGCACGCCGACAGGCAGCAATGCTTTCGTTTTGTCAAGCCACACGTCTGCTCTGCAGTCACTCGCGCTGCCGGCGATGCGGAGCATCGCCGTTGTTGCGACGAGGTGTACCACGCTTACACTCACACGCACAGTCAGTGAAATCGTGTCAAAATGCTGTTCATTTTTGTGTATTTTCTTGTGTCGTCAACACTCATACTCTCTCTCTATCTATCTATCTCTATCTATCTGCCTATATCTCTCTCTCGCTTCACGCATCACATGCACGCAGCTTGCACTCTACCGACTTCGTCACAGACTCTCTTCCGCCCTCTCTCTCTTTCATACAGCCAAAACTACTATTCTCGCTTCGTTGCTCTCTCTTTCTTTCTATTTACCTGTCTTATTTACCCAAAGGAAAAACACATCTTTCCTTGACCCACCCACCCCACCCCCAAAAAAAAAAACATCAACAATGGCCCGTTCTCGTCGCGCACCTCGCACGTCCTCGTCCCACAGCAGCTCGCACGCGTCGGCACCGCCGCCACAGCGCGCGGCACCACCGCACCAGCCCACGCCCCAGACCACCAACATCTACTACAGCCGCGGTGGCATGGGCGGTGGTGGTTCGGGCATGCTCGGCACCATGGCGGCCGTCGCGGGTGGCTCTGTGATTGGCCACGGCATCAGCAACTACCTGTACGGCCACGGCAACCAGGCTGCGCCAACGCAGCCCGCCGAAGCGCAGGAGTTGGCGCAGGCCGCGCAGCAGGAGCACCACGCGTGTGCGCCGCAACTCGTGGGCTACTCCAAGTGCCTCGATGCCAATCCAGAGAGTGCCGACAACTGCAAGTGGGCCTGGGACTACTTCCAGCAGTGCCAGCGTGAGACGCAGCCACAGCAGTAAGTAGCGAACGAAAAGAAGAAAAACGGGAAACTCCCCGTACTTATTGCTCACGTTTTATATATATATTGATTCATTTTTTTTTTTAGTTTCCTTTTTTTTTTGCTGATCCACCCTGTCTTCCCTTTTTTTTCGGATATTTCACATATTCTCAACGGTGGACGAAATGGAACACAAAAAAAGCACAAAAGCGAAAAAGAAATACGAGAAGTGCGGTCATTCTCAGAATCCTCCTCCGCCTTTCTCTCTCTCTCTCCCTTGATGATTTTGTGACGGCTGTGGCATCACAAAAAAAAAAAAAAAAGGTTGGCCTACCCAGCCACAGGACTCTTTCTCTCCCTTTTGTGGTGGGACTCATCCTTCTTCGTCACGACAGTGAAGACGTTCATAGTTGCTGTTGTTGTCGTTGTCGTTGGTATCTGTTCGCGTGAGTGAGCGCGCCTGTCAAGCAAGACGATTCATTACACCCACACCCACACTCTCACATCTCTCTCCCTCTCCCACTCTCTCGATCTCACTTCGCCTGTTGAGCCGCTTCTTGTGTCAGTGGTGACCGCACGAGGCACTGTGCTGCATTCTCATATTGTCTTTTTTATTTTTCTTCTCTTTCTGTACTCCCTGAGCTGTCTTCCAAGCCCATGTCTGCTGCTGCTGCTGCTGCTGTGGTAGCGGCCGGTGACGAAACGACCCGCACACACTCCGTGTGGGGACTGTTGGTTTCCCAACAGCCAGCCACCGTGGAGAACGGGCTTCTGCCCTACCTTGAGCATCGTCAGCGACCCTTCGCCACGACCACGACGTCACGTCCGCAAGACTCACACGTGCCGTCAACCTCAATCGACTACTGTCAGCTGCACGCGGCGCTGTTCTCGGCAACGGCGCCATCCGCGCAAGCAGCGGCTCGCTTTGCGCGCTATCTGCCTCAAGTCGGTGCGCAGACAGCGGAGGGCAACACACCGTTGCTCCCACCCGACACGCTGCTCCTGCCGCTGTGGCAGGACATGACCAGCATCGGGCGGCTCATCAGCAACGACGTCCCCCTCACCACGAACCCGTGTGTGAGTGGGGTGCACTGTTCACTCTCCCCCATCGCCACGGCTGTCGCAGCCCCGACCTTGAAGACGGAGAAGGCCAGCGCCGAGGCGTCGACGGGAGCCTCGCATGAGGCGGTGCACCACTTGGTCTCGCAGCTTGTCGGCGACGTGCCCCCGGCCAGCGCACCGGCCAGCGCACCTTCGGCCGCCCCCACGCAAGCGCACAAGGCCGTCTCCGCGCGCACGGTGCGGCTCTCGGACTACAGCACCAACAGCTGCCTCGTCAACGGCCGCAAGGTGGGCAAGGGGCTCGCATTCGAGCCGTTGTCGTCAGGGGACGCGGTGGATCTGATGAACGCGGGCCCACGCCACACGGCAGAGTACAACCTGCGGTTTGTCTTCTACCACCTGGATGACTTTTTGGCGCGCGTGGCGACGGAGCCCGTGACGGTTCCTGTCACGGCCCTGGCCTCACAGGCAAAGTCAACGGACCACACAACAGCACGAGACGCCGTCAAAGCGGCGGAACGGCAGGCACGTCGTCGCGCACTGCTGACCCGCGCGCAGTGGAACATCCTTGCCCAGGTGTACCGCATGTATCATCACGACGTGGAGGATTTCTATGAGCTGGAGAAGGAAAATCCACTCGGCGTGGGTGGCTTTGGCAAGGTCTACCGCGGTGCGCTCAGACCGCGTCTCGCGACTGACACGTCCGCCTCCTCGTCGTCACCATCGCTCCTCAGGGGCGAGCTCGCGCGTCAGCTCAAAGATCTCGCCCCCACGGCTGACCTCTACCTGTCCCCACAGTCTGGCCAGGACGACACCACGGAAGAGACGCGCAAGACGACGTACGTGCAGCTCAAGGCACAGGAGGCGCCGCCGTCAGTGCTGTCGATCGTGAGCCACCACACATCACGCCACAAACGCGCGCGTTCACCCGTGGCTGTCGCCGAGGACGGTGGTGGTGGTCGTGGCGGTGACGGCAGCAGCTGTGGTAGTAGTCACCGTGTCGATACCTCGTCCTCAGCGGCAGCACCACCGCCATCACAACAACAACAACAGTCGTCCTTTGTGTTTGCGGTCAAGGTCGTCAATAAGCAGCGGATGCTCCTGCAGGCTCTGGGTGACGACGACGACGTCAACGCCGACGGTGATGGCGCGGCCAGCGCGGAAGCCCGTGCCCGTCCACGTCGTCATGCAGAAACGACAGCCAGTGCCAGTGCGGCCGTGCCAATGAGTGACGAGGACCGTGCGATGCTGCGTTGCCTTGTTCAGCTCGAGACCCAGCAAGAGGACTACGCCGCGCAGCGTGAGCGCGACCTGCTTGACGACGCCATTGCCGACATCCTGCACCCACGTCCCCAGCTCTCCTCACCCGATGGTGGGGCGAGCCACAACAACAGCAACAGCAACAGCAACAGCAACAGCAACGGCAGCAGCAGCAGCAGCCACGAGGACAGGGCGTCCTTCCTGTTCGGCTCGCTGTCTCAGCTGGCGCCGGCCTCCTTGGGCGGCGTGCGTGACGAGTCGCTGCCGGCTGAGTGGTTCGCCTCGCCGTCACCCAGGACGCGAGAGGCCGAGGCGCGTGCCAAGGCCGCCCGCACCCAACGCCGCGACGAGTTGCTCGCGAAGCTGCCGCCGCAGCTGCGCAAGTTCTATCAGAAGGAGCTGCAGCAGAAGCGACGTCAGCAGTGCGAGATTAGCATCCTTCTCGCTGTCAACCACCCCAGCGTCGCACGGCTGTACGAGGTCTTTGATCGCCCCGTGCAGCTCGCACTGGTGATGGAGCAGGCGACGGGTGGTGAGGTCTGGGATCTTCTGCAGGCGCCAAAGCGAAAGGACGCGAACATCGCCGCTACGGCGCCGCCTCCACCGCCACCACAAGACGAGGGCCTGTCGAACGGGGGTCCTCTGCCTGAGTTTGTCGTGAAGATGCTCATGGTGCAGGTGCTGGAGGCCGTGCACTACCTCCACTCGATGGGCATCGTCCACCGCGACCTCAAGCTCGAGAACCTGCTCTTGCATCGGCCGTGCCACGTGGCGGGCTTGTGCACGCTGCAGCTGAACGTGATGCGGCAGAAGCTGCACGACGCGCGGTGTCAACGACAACCACACGCGACAGCCGCGGGCGCCGCCTGTGGTGGTGATGACGGTGGCGTTGGTGCGTCTGAACGGGTGGCGATTGCCAATCCGTTTTCGCTGGTGCACACGGTGCACGTGCCGCGTGCGATGTGGCCCATTGTCAAGGTGACGGACTTTGGTCTGTCGCACGTGATGGGAGTGGCCAAGGGCCCACAGCGTCGTCGTCATCGCGGCGCGACAGCGGCGGCGGCGAACAACCACACCGACGATGACGCGGATGCCGATCACGACGACGAGACGGCGCTGATTTACGCGCGCAACGACATGACAACAAGCTGTGGCACGCCCATCTACGCGGCCCCAGAGGTGGTGAACCCGCAGCTCCGGCCCGATCGTGTGGGCTACAGCGCGGCCGTGGACATGTACTCGGTCGGCGTCATCGCCTTCGCCCTGCTCACAGGACGGGCGCCATTTCCGTCACGACAGCGTGGCGGCGGGCATGGCGGGGCGGTGGTGGATTACACGGCGCCGCTCACGTTCGAGCGGTACCGCAAGGCAGCGCGTCAAGTCGCACCACCCCCACCACAGTCGCCTGCTGCGGTCGTGGGTGTCGCCCTGCCACCGCTTGCGTGCGTGGAGGAAGTCAACGTGTCCATGGACGACCTGGACGTGCCGCAGGAAAAGCGCTGGGCGGCAGACGTCGAGGCACTGGCGCGGCGCATCACCGTCGCGGAGCAGCGCCAGCCACGGCGTCAGTGCACCGCGGCCACGACGACCACAACAGCAGCTGGCGCCGCCTTTGACAGTCTGCTCGCAGACACGATCAAAGCCCTCGATGCATACGTGCAGGTGCGCGCAGAAGCCGCGCAGGAGCCCGATCTCGACCGCTTTGTGTGGCATTCCACCCAGCGACACGCGCAACGCTCAGAGACAGAGCTGGCTTCTTCCTCTTCCTCCTCCTCGGCAAATCGTGCTCAGTTTGCCCTCCCACCCATTTCGCTCATGGGGCAAGACTTTTTGCGATCGTTGCTCCTGGCGCGGCCAACGGAACGGCTCACGGCACGCCAGGCTCTGGATCATCCGTGGCTTCGTGATTGTGTCTGAAAACTAAACGGTAGAGAAGATGTGTAAAAACAAAAACAACGAAAAAAGAAGAAAAAAGAATCGTGTTCTTCACAGTCTCGACGGCTTTGCCACAGACACGTGCTCTCAATTCGGAAAAAAAAACGCACCGTTCACACACCCCAAACACCCACAAAACAACCATGACACACACAATCCTCTCGATCCTCCCTTTCTTCTGCCGTTGCGTTCGGGGCTGTCGCTTCCTGAGGGGCGTTGGCTCCTTTTCGTGGTAATCTGAGGTCGGGTTCCTTGGGGGCCGAGGGTGAGGGCGGGGGGGGGGGGGGNCCCCCCCCCCCCGGTCACCCCGACGCCAAGACGGCCCAGCCCCGTGCCCAACGCGCACGCAAGCAAAAGAAAAAAAACACCGCCACCGAAGGGACGAAGCACAGCGTCGATGCGAGCGCGCTCTTCCTTCAAGTATCCTTTTATTTCCTTATATTTCCCACTCTCATCTCACCTTCCCCTCTTTCCCTACCCTTTCTCTGCCTCTTTTCTCCCACTGATGCAAACGTATAGTTAAGCAGGCATTTCTCTTACTGAAGCAAGACCAAACTAGTAAACCCCCTCCTCAGCGAAAATGACGATGAACTTCGGTAACATGACGCTGAACGGCGCTATGGCGACGTTCGGTGGCCAGGCCAACCCTATGTGCAACTACACCAGCCCTCTCGCGAAGAAGTTCGTGTACAAAGAGGCCGGTAAGGTGTACTACCCCCTCCGCCGCCACGTGTTCCGCCTCAAGGTGCGCACGGCTGCTGAGCTCCGCTTCAACGACATCGTGAAGCGCTACATGAAGGAGAAGATGACCTTCAAGCGCGGCTGCTACGCGGCCACGATCACCAACACCGTGGAGCTCGACCACATGGGAAGCATCATCCCCAAGGATGAGTACGAGGTGAAGCGCCTGACGAGCTACATGACCAGCAAGAAGATGAGCAACGACTACAAGAAGCACATGCAGGAGCTCTGGACCCGTGTGCTCTTCGTCTGCGAGTCTGCCAACCTTGTTGGTGTGACCGAGAACGCCCTCCACCAGAACTCTCGCCCCGGTACGGATGAGGAGTTCATGTCCCTGATCTGGTACTCCACGTTCCTGACCACCATGATCGCCTTCGTCTGCACTGTGTGCATCTGGTGGTACCGCTACGGCCAGGCTCCTCAGTACGCTGAGGTCAAGTAAAGCGTTTAGGGTAGAACGGCTTCTAAGTGCGACCTGCCTTAGTAAGTGTTCCTTTCCTCGTTTTCTTTCTTTTCCTTCGTGTTCAGTCACCTCCAAATTTTTCTTTGTTTTTGTTTTATTTACACTCTTCCCTTGTAGTAGTATTAGGAAAAATACAAACACAAAAGCTTGGTTCGAGTTTTTGGAAATCAAAAAGATCTTTTAGTGCATTTCATTTTTTCAGCCCTCTGGGATGAAAGGAAAAAAAAGCGTACACAAATATTTGAACAACGACCAAAGTGCTGCTGTAATGAGCCTTTCCTCCTGTTTTTCTTTTTTCCTACCAGTCCGCGTCGCGCAGAGTGGTGGAAAAAAAAAAGAAATGGAAGGAGATGTCATCGCTCACGTTTGTGTGGATGCCAGGTCTCGCAGTAGTCACATAGCACAGGACAGAAATCTTGCTTCCGTCTGTCTGTGGGTGTCACTGTGCTCTCACTGTTCTCGGCGTGCTCCGAAGATGACAAAAAATGCGAAGCGCGTGGTATGTCTACCATAACCTTTTGCATTTTTTATTTATTTCTCCTCGTTCGTTTGTCAAGGGAACACCGCTACGTGCGCGGGTGGTTCTCGACGAAAAACGATGCACATGGGATGTCAGCCGACATATTCTCACGTTCACGAAATATACATATATTCTTATACACCACCTTCCTTTTCCTCTCCCTCTCTCTCTCTTCGTGTATCTCTCAACTTCTTTACTTTTTTTTCCAAAGGACAGGTTTTGTTTGTTTTATTCTGGTGTGCTTGTGCGCCGTGACGAACGGCTCGCATTTGTACATTTGTTGTCGTTGTCGTTGTTCGTGCACCACTTCTCCCGATCATTTTTTTTTCTTTCATTAGCCTCCTGCCACTTCCGGATATGTGTGCCTCGGCAAACACACGCACCAGTTCATGATCAAGCTAGATTGGTACGACTCCACTTGACTTTTATTCTCCTCTGTTCGTGATTTTCTCGTCCAACAGCTCACCTGCGTACGCAAATACGTAAACTGTCGAGAGTAACAGCTTTTTTTTTTTCTTCTGTTGTTGTTTCTCTGCTCACTGACACGAATGGATGAGAAACAAACAGAGACAGTCACTGAGTTGTTGCGCCGTCTGCAGACGTTAGCGGTACCGCGATGTGAGAGCACTGCAGATGAAATTGCGTATATGGCATGTCGTGACGAGATTATTCACGATGCGTTGGCGTGCGTTGGTGGCTCAACCTCAACCACTGACCCGCTGCATTTTATCACTGTCGACGAGCAAGCCCTGGCCCAGTTGGTCCTCGCCAGAACATTCGACACCCACAAAGATTTGTTGCGTCAACAGCTCAAGGACGCTCAAGTGGAAGCAGAAAAATGGAAGCAAATTGCGCTCGCTGCAAATTCCAACGCAGGTGTCATATTTGCTGGTCTCTCAGAGGCGAGTGGCGAGGTCCCGAATTGTGCTACCACAGCGTTCCCAGCTCGCAAGCTATCTGACAAATCGACACAAACTGACACGGATGAGAGGAGCGCTGACAGCACAAAAAAACATGCGCAACCACCGTCATCATCATCCTGTCTGTGTTCAAGAATGGAGAATGGGGTGTTATGGGGTCAGTTGTCGCTCGATCAGGCGACAGTGTGCATGAACCAAAAACTGGACGCTCTCACAGAAGCCATTGGTGGCCTTTCTGCATCAGCGCGCAGTCGGTCGTCACGGTCATGCAAGAGAGGCAATGCCTCTGCCCACGACCCTGCTCAACCAAAACGTGGCTCAGGTCACACAGCGAAAGCCCGAGGCGTGCCTTCCAGTGGACAAAAGACAGTTTCCGCACAAAAACAAAGTGTGGCATCTCATCAGCTATTCGAGCGCTTAGCACTTCGCAATGCTCCGCCCATTAAACCATCTGAGTTGGTGACAGAACCTGCACCGCAAAAGGAAGATGACCATATCTTGTACACCATCCGTGCGATGCCACTTGAGAATGCGCGGCGAAAAAAGAGCGACGACACGACGCTTCCAGTCCTCCGTAAAAGATGACCAAACGCACTTGCTGTTAACTCTGAGGATAGTTCCTGGGTTTCTGTGTGGGTGTGGGTGGGTGTGTTGTTGCTACCCAAATTTTGCTTTTGTTTCTCAACGGCACGTGTTGCCCTATTTTGCATTTTTTTTTCGGTTGCATCTTATTGCTTTGCTCGTAAGCTCCAGAACAGTCAGTAAAAAATTCATGGTGTCGACCCTTGTGTAACAACGCCTTGTCGTTGAATGACAGTTCTCCATCCACTTGCACGTCGCGCTGGGACCCACAAGTCAACGGGTGATCATCATTATGTTCCCTTCACTCCTTTTTTTTGTCATCTGTTCTCTCCTCCACACCTTCTAAAATAAAAAACTCTTTCCTCTCGAAACACGCACGTACTGCGCTCTTTCTGAAAATATCACTTACCCGCGCCCCCCAAGTCAAACCCGAAGCGTTATACTCGCAAAACTCACTCCATCACTCTAACCCCAAAAAGATTATTCAAGATGGGCTGCAGTGGAAGCTCCGACAAGAACGACTCCAAGGCGAACGGCTTCAAGAAGCTGGCCGAAGGTGGCAACCCGCTTGCCAAGGCGATGATGCTCCACTGGACCAACTTCATGAAGGAGCAGAAGTACAAGTCCCAAGGCAACATGGAGACCTACAAGCACCTTGCCGACCAGCGCCAAAAAAAGGTCCGCGTGACCCAGAGCGTCGAGGAGTCTGAGAAGGCTGGTCTCGACCGCCCCACTGTTGACGATGTGGCCAACAAGTTCCTCGCGTACGCCATGAGGGAGATCGCATCGACGCCCAAGTGGTCGGGCAACGTGCAGTTCGCCATCAACGGCACCAAGGGCAAGGATTCCCAGATGAAGATCACCGGGCAGGTCCAGTACCAGGACAAGGAGCAGCGTAAATGCACAGAGCCCTACCACGTCATCTATGAGTTCTATGTGGCGTAAGATGCTCAAGAACAAAAGAAGTGCGTTGGAAGGTGTCTCTCCCCCCCCCCCTTGCTTCAGTGTCAATGTTGTTTCATTCGCCTTCCATTTTCGTTTGCTGTTTTTGTACTTTTTTTTTTCTGACGGACTGTGCGGTCCTGCTGTGTGTTCAAAAGCAGTGTTGGTTTTCTCCGCGTCGCTTTCCTTTTTCAATTATCCTGGCACGCAGAAGCTCAGTAGCTTGATTAACACAAGTGCTGGTGTTGTTTACAACCGTGGTCAAGATGAAGAGCGAAGCCAAGACAAAGGGAAGATGGAAAATGGCTGCATCAAAATAAACAATCCTTCCCCCCAAAAAAATATATACACGATGATGATGTACCCGCATAGGTACCAGCTTACAGACAGACGGTGCATGCGCCTGGCCGCAACTATTGGCCTCATCTCTCTGACTGTGTGCTAGCAATCTTACGTGTGTGCATATGTCGTCGCAACAAAGATGACATCTCGACTTGTTTTTGTTTCTCGCATTCTATCTCCCTCCACGTGTCTTGGTGCGTCTGAGGTTGAGTACACACTAAAAAAAAAACAGAAAAGACAGATGGTTGGCGTACGTCAGAGTGTTTTGGATCCTCCCCTCCATGTAGTCATGTAGGATCGTCACCTGATGTGAAAATGCTGCCAAGTAGAATGCCTGTGATTTAACTTTTCTTTTCCATTTTTACTTATGTTTTCTCTCTCCTGTACACCCTCACATTTTCATGTGAGTCAGTCGTCTCCATAGTGTCACTTGGATGCCCACAGTATCTTTGTGTGGTAAAAAGCAAACCTGAATGACTGAACAGTTGACTACCACATTTGCATGCGCCAATGTCACACTGCATCCTCGCTTATTCAGGGGGGCTTTGACACCTCCCTCTCTCTCTCCCCCTATCCGACTTTGGTGAGTATCACCACGGAAGAAGCGTGTGGACTGCGCCATTGGATCCTCTCGCCGCACTCGCTGCAGTTGTTGAACTCTGCGTTCTGCTGTGTTTTCACCTGGAACCAAACCCTCTCCCTCTCTCTCTCTATATATATATATATCTGTCTAACTGTCTCATTTATCACCCGCGGCCGACAGTGCTCAAACGCCACAAGAGTACGCATCAGCGCTTTGCATTTTCAAAGATCACTGCTTTATTCACACACACAGTCAGTCATGGGCTGCGGTGCCAGTCAAGACGTCTACGGGGCATCGGACCTTGAGAAGTCAGATGCCTTTCAGCGCCTTGTCAGCAAAGAGAACAACGTGCTGGCGGCCCAGCTGAACAAGTACTTTCAGGATCTTGTCTCGGAATGTCAGTACCGGGCGCAGGGAAACACGGCGGGCTATGAGCGAATGCTTCACAACCGCAAAACGCAAGTCGTTGTCAACCGCAGCGTCAAGCAGGCGGAGAAGGGGGGCATGGGAGGTCGTCCACTCACTTTCGAAGGTGCGCGTACGATAGTGGAGCTGTTTTTAGGGCACGCGATGCTCAACATGGAGCGGAAGCAGTGGGTCGGGCAGTTCAACTACACATTCCGTAAGCTCCCATTCGATGGCCCCGGATCACCTGTCGGCTCACCACTGGCGATGGGCAACACGGACGCTCCCCAGGCTGTCAACACTACCGTGGATGACGGCGTGAATAGGCTCACCGTGGCAGATCAAAAGTCACACGTTCGACTGGACCTGGACGGCTCCATTGACTATCCCTCCATCACTGGTTCTGAGCGATTCAGGTGCGACAGCGAGATCGCCTTGGACTTCTTCGTTTGCTTGGAAGACATCTAATGTGCACACATATATGCTCGTCGGCAAACAGAGGCGCAGACGTGGAGCAAAAAGGCGCAAGGTCAATCTCTTGCTGCCCATGCTGATGTCAGCCATGTGCAAGACATACACACAGAAAAGGTGTGGGAGATGCTGCGCTGTCTCATCGCCTGAAAGTTTTTTTTGTGTTTGCTCTGTTTAATTTTGATCCGCTTCATTCTTTGGTATGGAGTGTGTTTGGTACTTTTCGCGTTGTGTGTGTTGTTGTTGTTTTTTTGGTTTGCTTTCCCATGTACACAAATATCACACACAATTGTGCTTCAGCCTGTTGCACGGCCCTGTTGTTACGCAGCAAAGAACAATAGTGGCAGCGTCAACGATGTAGGAGAGAATAAGGAAAAACTCGATCGATGGAACCGTTGCGCTTAGGTGGGTTGCACAAGATGCTTGGCAACCGTTACCAGCCCGTATGGCATCACGCGTATTACTTTTTGTGTCGGTAACCGCACTCAGTATCGCTTCTTTTTTCCCCTCCTTGCTCTGCAGCTTCCCCGGTAGAGACAGTGCATTCGAGTCGAGTTCAGTTTTTTTTCTCCCTCTTCATCTTCTCTTTCTCTTTCTTTCTTTCTTCGTGCTCTTTTCTATTTTGCTTCCCTTCATGCTTGCAGTTTTGCTTGTCTTTGTCCTTTCTCTCCTTTATAATCTCTCCTTGTGCTTTGCATTTCTTATTTCTCACTCGCTTGCGCTAACTTCTTCTTTTTTTTCTGTTGTCGTGCACTCCATTTCCGTGTCTCTCCTCCCAAAGCACTAATAGTGCTCAGGGTTGTTGTTGTTGCTTTTTTGGATATTGCAGATATGCCAACGACAGTGGATCCTTCCTCGCGGTGCGGTACCGCACGTGAGTTTGTACTGTTGCGTTGTGTTGCATTCAAATGCGCTCAGCTGATGAGCGTCGAACGGGAAAAAAAGAAGAAGAACATGCAATTAGCGAAATCCGAGTCAGGCTGATCCAGCAAACACTGCGAAGGATTGCTGGCGCAATGAACGTGCGATATCAAACACCTGTAGGTCCACTACTGGCTTCCACAAATACCAGCAATCTTGTGCACGCAAAAGACACACAAAAAGATACTGTTCTGTCACGTTGGGGGTGGGCGCTCTCTGGTTCTATCATTCTGACGCGTGTGTGGGAATCGTTCACATGTGTTTACTGTTGGACTCCCCTTCTTCCTCCACTTCCCCCATCCCATCCCACCTCCATCTCTCTCTTAAATCCAAAGCGACAAAAGAAAAATATCAAAAGCACAACGTGACAAACAAAACGAAAAAAAAAACAGAAGAAAAAAAACAGTGCGCTTCTTCTCTTTTTTTTCCTTTTACACAACTGTTCTATTTTTTTACCATGGAGGAGCGCACGTTGCTCAACGTCTCTTTGTGTCGCTCCGCCAGTGAGGCTGAGGCCCGCCAGCGATGCACGCAAGCTCTCTGGAGACGCCTCTTTCGCGCAGCTCCTGGTCGATGGTGTGGCGGTGACGGTGTCAACCAGACGGCCGTGAACGATGCGGCTGTCGAATGTGCGGACGATATGGTCCTGGAGTGCCCCGCTCAGGTGGCCCGGGTGGAGCGTGAAGAGAGCCGATTCGCGGCGGACGTGGCACCACGTACACCCCCTCCCCCACCACCGTTCTCTATTGACACGCACGTGTGCGAGACACCAGCGCCAGCACTCAGTCCACACCGGCAGGATCCGATTGAGGTGGCCGCCCGTGGCTCCCCGTCAGCCTCAGCATCGCCACCCGCCAGGCGCGCCATGGACGACGACGAAGGAGAAGAAGGAGAGGAGGCGTACGCGACTGTGTCACCTCCAGTCTCCGTGCCAATTACGCAAGCTGGCACGCCCGCCACAGCGGCGGCGGCACAAGCAGAGGCACGTTCAGAAGCCGACAGAGTCAATGTGGAGGCGCGCAGCCGCAGCACCAGCGTACCGCCGTTCCGTCAGACCGACTCCATGGCGCTTGCAGAGGCCGAGTACGAGGTCCCCAGCCCCACCTCTCTCCAGCGCCGAACATTCTTGTCCCGCAAGCGCGAGCGCACGCCGTCTGTCTTTCCCGAGCATCGCGACGGTCTCGTCTTCAGTCCTCGTGTGCGCCTGACGCGAGGTCGTGCGTGCAGTGCGTCACTCTCCGTCAGCCGCCCTTCACGGGTGTTGCAGCCACCGTCGACGCGCCTTGGTGGTGTGTTCATTATTGCGGGGCCAGACGGTCTTGTCAGGACGCCGTTGCCCGTGCCGCGCACCTCGATGCCGTACGATGCTCACCACCAACCCACACAAGACGACGAACACGAGCGCGTCCACGACGAAGAAGACGAGGACGCGACAGACAGCATGGCAGCAGATGGTGTGGACTGTGAGGCGTACGAGCTGCCAACGCCTGTTCCCGCCACAGCGACCTATGCGGACAGCGGCCATCACGACGAGAGTGAAGAGCGTGCGATTGACGTGTCGGTTTTTGCGCACACAGAGGCGGAGTCCGCCGTCATGTCCCCGCCACGGTCGTCGCCACCACCGCCACCACTTGCTCCGCGGCTGACGGCCTTCGAAGAGGTGGCGCCGTGTGTGCTCTTCTCTGAGCCGGCGGCAACGGCTCTCTTCGCGTACGAGGAGGAGGCCCCGCGGCTCATGGCAGTTGAGGAGTGCCTTGCTCACAGCGTGGCACACGCCTCTGTGGAGGTGTCGCAGCCATCTCGCGTCTCGTTAGACCTGACGTCCTTCGAGTGGGTCGAAGAGGTGGACGCCCTGTTGCGTGAACAGCAGCAGCGTGTCGCCTCCGTGTCGCCGATCCCTGCCGCCGCACAGGCGCACGTCAACGGCGCCTCACCAAGACGTCATGACGCGGCCCTCAATGTCGCCGTCGCTGGTGCGGAACTGTTCAACCTTCCACATGTGTCCTTCCGGTCCACGTCGCGGCCCCCACTTGGGCCTGTGCCGCCATCGCAGGCGGCGCCGCAAGCCTCGCCATCCCCGCGGCGCGTGGCATCGGCGTCACCAGTGCAGACCATGGGCCGCGTCGCCACTGAAAGTGTGCGCCACGACTCCTCGGTTGGCACGCCGCGTCAGGCCAGTCCTGGCGCGATCACCGGGATGACCGAGGCAGGTCATGGTGGTGGTGTTGAGGAGGAGGTGGTGGTGAGGGCCGTGAGCACGGCGGACGACACACATGATGCGTGTAGTACGGGTGTCCACGATCTGCACGCCTCACAACCACGCCGATCACTGCACTCACGTGATCTCGTGTACGATGCGACGATCTCTCTGCCTCAGCAGCAGCAGCAGCTGGAGCACGCGCGGTCGTCGATGGATCTGCTTCCACGACACGAGACGCTCTTGTCTGACGCACGTCCTCCTACAGCGTCGCCAACGCCATCGCACTCGCAATCGCCAGCACCTGTGCCACAACAGGCAGACGCGCCTGAAGATGTGCCCTCCTCCCATGCAGCGTTTCGGTTCACATCGCGTGCGGCAGTGCCATTGGGCCGTAGTGGTGCCTCGACGGGTGCAAATTCTTTGCGCAGTCGTCGCGTCAAGCCTTCCTTGCTGCCTCCGAAGCCGGCTGCCCTTGTCGGTGGTGAGGCTGGACGTCGCCGCTTCAACAGCGTGTCACAAACGCGATCTGAGACGCCCATTGTGCCCGCACCGCCGCGGTTAGCAACGAGCGAACGTGCTAAGCATGCGCGTGCGCGTGGTCGTGGTGGTGTTGACGCCTCTTCTGCAGCCGCAGGTGGCCGTGGATTCGCAGCCTCGCACCGATCAGCACAGACCACGCGACCGTCGGTGCAGTTCGAGCTCCCCAAGACTTTCTCTGGCAACAGTGTGCGCATGTCTGGGCGGTCTGTGAACACGTCCCATGCCGCGCCGGAACAAGGTAAGAAGCATAAGAAGACGCCGCGGGGCGACTCTGGCCACCAGCAAAAGTTGAAGAAGCGCAAACTCCAGTAGGCAAGATACAAAACCAATAAAGAGTGTCTCGTTGTTCCTGTGCTTTTCCCCATTTCTTTTCTCACCTGTACTCTTCTCCGTACGTTACATCATTTCCCTTTCTTTTTCTTTTTAGATATCACCTAGATTGTTTCACTCCACGTTTTTCTTTGTTTGTTTTACATCAGATTCCCCTCAATTTTTCTCCGTGCTTTCTTCTTCTTCGTTTCTTTACTTTGGTTATGGTATCAGTTCGCAGCAAACTGAACAAATAAGCCAAACGAAAATGCCAGCAGCAGGTGTGTATTCAAAGTTGAGACAGTTTTGTGATGCTCCCACTTCAAGGGAAGACAACACAGGAGAGAGAGAGAGAGAGAGAGAGAGAGACCAGCATCCACTGGTGCAAGCATGTCCATGCTCTCGTGTTCTGTCTTTTCTTTCTCTTCGGGACTGCCTCTGTTCCTTCTCCTCCGCTCACACACGCGCACACATACAGACTTACACGGTTATCATCCTTCTTCTCTCCGCCCAATATGTACCACAACAACAACAACAACAATAGCAGCAGAACAAAAAAAAAAAGAATGTCCGGCCGCCCTCCGCCCCTCACAGAGGAGGAGAAGCGGATACGTCTCGCTCGCATCCAGCAAGATCACGAGTCCTTCATTCGAGGCATCGCAACGATGCAGTCACTGCCGCGTCTGCAGTCCACCATCGCCGGCGCTGGCGGTAAGACCAACGTCATGGCCCGCATGACCCAAGAACGGGAAGCGCAACGCATGGATCGCCTTCACAGAGGCCTCGAAGCCAATCAACGCGACGAACAGGCGAAGAAGGAAACGCAGATCAAGGCTCAGCAGCTCGAGACGGTTCAGTCCAAGAAGCGTAAACGGCGTGCGGCAAAGAAGCAGCGGCAGAAGGAGAGAGCCGCACATGGAAGCGAGAGTGACAGCGGCAGTGACGACAACAGCGGCAGTGACGATGACGCCAACGTCCCGCAGGCGGAGAGCCGCAAGGAGGAGGAGGAGCCAGAGACGGCAGCAGATACCAAGAAGCGCCGCGTCGAAGGTAGTGAGTTGTCAAGCAAAAAGGATGCGTGATGGATTGTTGCTGTATGTGTGTGTCTGTGCGTTTGTTTGCTGGCTCTCTCTCTCTCTTTCCGTTCCTTTTGTTTGCATTCTTCGATTAACGCCAACGCGGCAGGTAAAACAAAACAAACAAAGTACAGCGGCAGAAAGGACGTTGTTGAAACGCCTCCTCTCTTTTCTTTTCCGATGCCAAACATCTCTGAGTGTTCCCCACCAATACGATCGAAGACTGAAAAAGAGAGAGACGTTGGACAGGGAACCCCCCTTCATGGCTGATTGATCTCAGCTGGTCTTGAGCCTTCCTCACTCCCCGCACACACACCTTCTAACATCCTCCTCTCTTCTTGTACTTATTTCCTTGTTGTCCTTCTGTCGCCTGTGCGAATCAACCCACTTGTGTGAAACGTGTCTGCAGAGCATAGACTACAACGGAGTCGGGGGGTACGCACTCCCAAATCATCAGTTTTTTTTTCCTTCTGTCTCTTTTTTCTTTCTTGTTCCTCTTCTTCGTTAATACTTGTGATATATTGTACGTTGCTCACCACAAGACGAAGAAGGAGAAGGAACAAAATAAAGCAGAAAACAAACAACAGTACTACGGAGAGCCGTCCTCTGTCGCAAGTGGTAGCACTTGTTTTGCATTAAAGCGCCATTTCTTTTTTTCTTCTGTGTAGAGGTTTCTATATATTGTGCATTCTTTTTCTTCGTTGCGTGCTGTTGTTGCTTTCTGTCAAGAAACAAAGCAGGAATAATAAATTCTTGTGTGCTTCCTTCTTCTTCTTTCTCCTTCCCCTCTCTCTTTCTCGTTTTCTTTTCTTTTGAAGCCATCATCGTTGACTACCGTGGTTTTTGTTGTTTCATATCGTGTTTGTTTGTTTGTGTGATTGGATTCATTTTTCTCGTTTTCTCTTTTTCTTGTGGCGTCCGCCGTGTCCCCCAACCCCCTTCTCCATCAACTACTTTCTCCCTTTTTTATTTCCTTTCCCTTGTTGCGCTAACCGGATTATCTCCTTCACATACATATGCCCCCCTCTGTGACGTTCACGCCAGACCGCACGACCGTTGCCCTACTGGCGACGACGAGCGCTCTTCTGACCTTGTTCATCCTTCCTTTTCTGTACTTGATTTGCCGCTTGCGTGATGTGGGCTACGTGAGTCGCATTCGCCCGCTGCTACTTGCACGGCACACTCTCGCCGGGTTTCTCTGCATTGGTATTGTCATTGCACGCGTTGTCACGTTCGCGAGCTCGACGAACGTGCCTGTGATTTTCACCACACGGTCCTGCGAGGTTTTCTTCACAACCTTCTGGCACAACGTCAAGACGCTCGGCGTGAGGGCGTCAGGCGCGCAGCTGCGGTCGTGTGTGGTGGATGCCTATCTCGCGCCCCTTCAGCTCGTCACGTCGTCCGCGTCGCACGGGTCCTCCGTGTCACGCAGTAATCTGGCGCACCCTATTTGGTGGCGTCGCGTCTCGTCTGTGTGGGAGCCGATTCTGTTCGTCGTTATGCAATCCGTTGCCTGCACAGTCATCCTCGCGACGTTTATCAACCTACTTACGACACTTTGGCAAGACGCCGTGCGCAACGTTGAAATCGCGATTCGAACGGGTCAGCTCAAGGAGTACACAAGGCTGACGCCGCCTTTTTTGCACTGTGCTCGTTATCCTGCCGGGAAGGGGATGTCGATGGGGTCTGCGGGTCACTCCGGGAGCGAGCGGCCATCGCGGAAGGCGTCGAAAGCCACCACGTCGACAGATATGGTGTCCTCCACCCCGACTGACTCAGACGCGCCGTACGAGCTGGGGATGGGCAAAAACGACGGCGACGACGACCAAGACAAGGTCGTCCACAACCACGACGAGGACGGGGACGATGCGGAAGAGGACTTCGACAATAGCGTGCGCATTCGTGGGCGTCTGAGTGCACGACGAGCACTCGCCGAACAAGTCGAGCGCCGTTTTGCGGGGGACGCCTCTAGCTCCACGACATCTGAATCCGAGTCAGCAAAGGTAGTGAAGCCAATCTCTTCCTCGAGGAGCCCGCTTCATTCGCTGTGGCACTCGTTACGACTGCCAAGCTTCGGTCGTAGTCGGGAAAAAGGTGAACAGGAGACCAAGTCTGGGGACGAACGCACTGACGCCGTCACGTCCCCAACAGCAGCAACAACGACAAAAAGTGTGGGTCAGCTGCCCGAGGCGTCACGCCGCGCGGACCTCAACATGGTGAACTCGTGCACGCCGACGCGGCACGTCACCTTCGGTGTGACTCCACACGAGGACAGCACCACCAACAACAACTTCAGCTTTGGGAGCGTCAGCTCCAGTGCCCGTAACGGCGAAATGGTCACCGTCAGGCCGCGCCTCAACGTCCAGAACCTGGAGCTGCAGCAGCGGTTGCTCAAGGCCCAGCAAAAGCAGAAGCAGCGGCAGCGGCGCGATCGCCGTGAGCGGCATGAGCGGGAGCTGCTCACGTCGTTTTGGATCTCGCACACGGCCACGTTTGTGTACGTTGCGATTCCGTGTCTCGTCGTGTGCGTGTGCCGTATCGCTCTCCTCCTCATCTCTGTCCAGCTGGCCCGGGCGATGACCATCACGAATGTGCCAGGCCCGTTGGGTGGGCCCGCGCCGCCACCGTCGTCCAACCACGGTGTTGTCGCGTACATTGCCCCGATTGACGGCTATCTGGCATTGGCTGGGGTGACGGTGCTGGTATGCGATCACGTCGCTGCCGCACGCTTCAAGCGCGCCGTCCTGCGACTTCACAAGAGCCAAGATGCCCGTGCGGCGATCCCACGCGTCCGCCCTCCAGTCGCCCTCACGAGCACAATGATGTTCTTCCTGCTGTTGGCGCAACTCATTCCGCAGGAGATCCGTCTCTGGGCTGCGGCCGCCGCCTTCTCCGCCGTGTGCCTGTGCATTACCATGACGTTTTTTGCCTACGACGCCGTCCGCCGGACCGTGAGTGAGTACGACGCCGAGGCACAGGGTCACTCGAAGCTGGCCCTGCTCTTCTCGCCCTTCTATCACCCCGTCGACAAGGTCACCGTAGACTCCCAGCGCGCGATCGAGAAGGTCTTCGCCTCGGCGCAGGAGAATCGTCGCTCGCGGCGTGTTGTGCTCGCCACGCAGGCCGCCACCGCTGCGGAAAGCGCCGCCGTGAACGCTCGCACGGGCAACCCAATGGAGGCGCAAGGCGCGGCCGCACTGGCCGCCCAGGCCGCGCACCAACTCCTCCGCGAAGAGCTCGACGACGAAGTCACAGGTGGCATCGGCGCACCAGACGACGTGGACGCGGCCTCGCACAGCCACCACCACCACAACAACAACAACTCGTCCTTCGCGGGCTCATCCCCATTCGCGGGCTCGCTGACACTGCGTGGTGTGGGGAACGACGGCGCGGTCGAAGACACTATGGTGAATGTCGTACCGTTGAGCATGCCGCCCGCCCTCAGCCTGTCTGGCGACGCCAGTCTCGGTGTGATACCACTGCTGAGTCCACTCGGGAATGTCAGCACGACGGGTCTCGGAGACAGCTCCACAGGAGCGGGGAATGCAGCGGATAACTTTTGGGAGGACATCGCCTCGCGTGTGCACGCGCAGTACGGCGCTGGTGAGCCGACGGCGGGGTTTGGCGTGGAGAATAGTAGTAGTGCCTTCCCACAAGGAACGGTGCCGGTGGTGGGGTCCATCTCGCCAGCCGTTGCCATGCTGGATCCGGTGGCCGTGGATATGGGTGCTGAGGTACACTCACCGACTGGTTGGTCGTCCGTCAGCACCCAGTCTGGCCGCGAGTCCGACGGCACGGCGGTAGCGTATCAGACGGGCACAAGAGGCTCCGAGTCATCCTCGCGCAGCTTCCCACTCACCTCGGCGTCAGTGGCGGTGTCAGCGGCGGTGGCGAGTGCGCTCATGCCAGAGGCCCCTGCCGAGGGCATCGACGACGTCTCTGAGAGCTCCGTTGTGAACGGCACAGCAGACAGTGATAGCACAGGTGAAAGCAGTAGTGGTGATCGGCAGAAACTGTCCAACTCGAGCTTTCTGCACCAGGTCAGCGGTGGTGTTGGCGGGGCTTCGTTGCCAAGTCAGCGGCACCTGCACATTCGCCGTGCTCAGCCGTTGTCGCCGTCCGATGCGATTTCCGCAACGGCATTGGGTGACCTGCACGGCTCCATCCTCCTCCAGGCGCCGCTGGCCGTGAGTGGAGGGCACGCGGCCACCACCGCCAGCGCAACCACGAGCGGGGAAGCTGGGCCACTCCTCTCCTCTCCAGGTGAGAGTGACGTCAGCACGGGTGAACGGACCCGGCGGATGCGCGATGATCCATTGCACGCGGAGTGCGTGGACGGGCGCGTGACGAACGACAGCACCGCCACCACCGCGGGCAGCATCTCATCGCCGTCGTCGTCCTCAGAGGGTGCGCTCGGCGCGACGACGTTGAGGGGTGGAGATGCCACGCGCAACAACGGCAATCAGGATGGCACCAATGCAGAGGTGACGAACGAATCATCGTCGTCCGTGCCGTCCGCGCTCAAAAAGTCCTTCGCGCTGCTCACGCGGCCAGTGGAGTGGCTTGGTGGTGGGCTCAGCAGCGCGGGCAGCCACAGTACCAACGGCAAAGACATCGTGACAGCATCATCAGCAGCAACAACGACAGTGTCAAACAGCTCCTCACCTCCACCAGGAAGTGTGGGCACCAGCGGCTACAATAGCAGGAGCCCACACCAGCCGCGAGAGCTTCCCCCCATGCTCATCCTCGACCCACCAAGCGAGGAAGACGTGACGACGCTGCGGGACGTCGATGAAGATGCCCCACCAAGTGCTGTGCGAGGCCCTGACATGCTCAGCGATCGGCAGCAGAGCACGCTGCAGTCGTCCCAAATGACCACGACAACAACCTCCAGCAGCTCCGCCTTGTCACTCGCGAACAGCGCAGCCAAGACCGCATTTGTCGATGAGGGCCACTCAGCGGCGGTCATCGCCACGGCAGTCAAGGCGGCCCGCGCACTTCGCGCCGTCGCCGTCGGCAACGCGGACGAAGGCTTCCCCCTCTTCCTCTCTGCGGTGCGCCAGTCGGGTAACAACGTGACCCTGTTGCGTGAGCTCATGGGCCCAACGGGCACGCTCTACGCCCGCATGACGGACAGCGATGGTCGCACCGCGCTGCACCACGCCACGCTGGGCAACTACGTTCACGGTATCAACTTCCTGCTCGAGATGGGGGCGGACCCGAACGCGCGGGATGACAAGGGGCTCACGCCGCTCCACTTGGCTGTCGTGACGCAGTGTGATCACCCGGTTCACCCCGACATTGACGACGACCCCAGCCACACGACGCAGCAAGAAGGACGCCGCCGACGTCGCGCTGATGGCCCACAGTCTCCGTCCGGTGGGACAGCATTGGTGCCGCCGCGCGGAACCCACTTTACGGCGTCACACCGACCGGTCTCCACGGCCACCACGATCGACCCCGAGACGGGCACCGTCGCGGGCTTCCCCGCCACGGGCGGCGCCGTCAGCGCGATCAACCAAACGCGTCGTCCGCATCGCACGTGGTGGGGCATCATCAACGTGCTCGTGCGTGGTGGTGCGGATGTGAATGCGGTGACGAAAGACGGGCGCACGCCGTTGCACATGGCCATCGCAGACGAGCTCATTGGCGCGCTGCAGACGCTGCTGCGCATGGGGGCCGATCCGCTGGCCGCGTGGGAGCAGGAGGACGCAGCCGAGGTGTTGAAGCCCGGCAGTGGCCACTGGGTGAACGTGCACATCACCAACAGCGGCGTCATCTCGGGCGATTCGTTTTGCAAGTCCCCGCTGCTGTACGCGCTGGAGGTGGGCTCGGCACTGAGCGTCACCAGCATCATCGCGTTTATGCAGCTGCAGGAAGAACTCGTGCGTGACGACGAGGTGTCCAAGAGGAGGAGCCGGTTTCTGTCGCGGCAGTCAACCACTGACAACGTGCAGACCCTGACGAGTCTGCTGAAGCGAAAGACCAAGAACAAGACGAGTGTGGCGTCTGGCAAGGTGGGCTCGGCGGCGACCCTGACTGACAGCGCCTCGCCACTCGCGCGGAGTCGCAGTGAAAACTCGATCTCCCCAACCACGACGCCGACCACCACCAGCATGTCACCGATCACAGCATCCGCGACGGACACGCCCAACACGTTGGCCAGCGAGACGACGGCAGCCACAACCACCTCGAGCAAGCCCGCCACAAGCAAGACGGAGAGTGAGTGTGATGACGTGTCCAGCGTGGGTGCGAGTGTGGCTCGAGAAGCCACCACCACGCAGCAGCAGCAGCAGCTGCCTCACGTGACGGTTGTCAGTAGAATGGGTTCGGGCAGCACGACCGCGACCGCGTCCACGGATACGCTTCACACGGTCGCCATGGACCGTCCACCCTCCCTCCCTCCAGCACCGTCGCCACAACAACAGCAACAACAGCAGCCCATGCCCACACCGCACATGGGCATCGCAGACGTGATGGCCGAAGCCGAGGCCGAAGCAGCCCAGTCGCGTGCCGCGGAGGCCGTCAACGCATCCGCGTTGGTGCCACTCACAAAGCGGCGGCGGCGCGTGATTGCCAAGACGACCGCACGTGCCGTCGCGAGTACGGCGAACGTGGTGGCCGCGGCGGTCGCCAACGTGCAAGCCGCGCGGCGGCGTGAGCGCGTACAGCAGACCCAGGCGCACTTCCACTCGCTCGCCCCAAGCAGGCGCAGTTCACCCATCCTCGCGCCGCTCTCTCTTGCCATGCTTGAGCTCAAAGCAAAGGAGGACCAGCATCGACAGACAAAACCGGAGCGAACCACACTCTCCACCAACCAGGACGGTTCAGTTAAGCACAGCTCCCACCGCGATGGCACCGGCTCCTCGCCAGCCTCTGTGGCACTCAACGACTTTGCCGGGGCATGGGGCCAGCAGTTCATGCCGCAGTGTCTGCATGGCTTGACCATCCTGGACGTTGCCCTTCTGCTTGGCCAGGCCAACGTGATTGAGACCCTCGTTCGCCACTATGATCTGTGGTTTCAGCAGATCCGACTGCGTGATGGCGAGCTTGGCAAACGCAAGACGGCCTCGCGTGAGGAAGAGGAGTTGGAGTTGGATGAACTGGACGCGATGGCGGCCGAGCTAGAAGGCGGGGTTGTGACGGACGAACGGTGGGCAGACGGCACTCGCAACCCAACTGATGCGGATGGCGGCGTGTCATTGCACAGTGGCTCCTCAACGCGCCTGTCAACCGCGTCCTCGCCGCCCCCGCAGCAGCAGCGGCGTGGTCCACGTCATCGCCGGCAGTCACCGCCTACGGAGCGGGATTTCAACGCGCACGCGCAGTCCATGCTGCTGCCCACATTGGCCGGAATGGGTGTGAACGTGGTGCCAGGTGTTGTGGAGGCGGTCCGAGCGTACGCGAATGTCGGCGTCACGTCTCCAACGGGGCTTGGGGTACACGCGATCTTCGATGGACTGCTCCCCACTTCCGCGGGACTGCGGGGATTACGGCAGACCACGGCCGGGCTAGGGCACACGCACCTTGGCGACGCTAACAACAACAACAACAACAGCAGTGTGAGTGGTGATGATGTTGGTGAGTCTCGCAGCCCAGCATTTCCCTGCTCCTCAGCTGCCGGTGTGGGCATCGCGTCTCCACAAACGGACAGCAGCAGCGGCAGCTACTACGCCACACCAGCCGACGCGCGCGACCCTGTCTCTGCCGCCGCCGCCGTCGTGCCATCCAGCATCCTCCATAGCGTAGAGACCGCGGCGTCCGCAGTCGAAGGTCTGCACGACGCGTCCGCCGTGACGACCTCAGCGATGGTCACCGCGAATGCGATGCAACGGCGGCAGACTCTGTTTCACTACCTCGCTGTTGGCGACTCCACCGAGGCCGCGGCCCACATTTTGGCCATGCTCGGCATGCCTGACTTTGTGCCCGAGGTGAACCACTTCTCCGGGTACGACACGGCGTGGTGCGTGCAGCACCCGCACCGCACGCGCGACACGCGGCTGGTTGCCCACAATCGCAGTGGCAACGGCGCCGCCGCAGGATCGCTGAAGAAGCCTGCTTCCCTGACCAGCAGCTCGATGGACGCGACCGCGTCGGGACTCATGGGGAGCGGGGTCTTCTTCAGCACCTCGCGATTGACCAAGGCCGCGACGGGTGTGTACGACGCGAATCGCGGGAACAGGCGCACAGCCGTGCCAACGAACACGCCCACCACTATGCGGGCCCCTACTTTCGCTGGGAACGCCGGGGTGGACGATGAGGGTGGGCCGCTGCCTGGTTTCGCACCCAACACCTTGGCAGCCACACACCGCAGCAACGGCAGCGGCGGGGCAAGCTCAGAGAAGAATACCACTTCGAATGAACCCGGGCCGTCCAGTGCGTCCGAGACGGGCAGCAACGCCGAGTCGGAGACGACCCCCCACGCCTTCTTCTCTCACGTTGTTGCGCTCATTGCGCACTACACGCACAAGTGGGAGAAGGAGGCGAAAGCCGCTGCGCAGCCGGTGTCTGAGCTTGGTGACTCGTCGCAGATGGTGGCGTCGCCGACGTGGGACCCCGCCGCAATGAGTAGCCCCCTGGAGCGCGCGGGGGCCGCCTTGCACGCCTCACAGCAGCCTCACCTCCCACTGAGTCACAGCCAGACGAGCAGCCAAGGGTTGGGCTCGAGTGGGGTGCGGTTGTCACAGCTGGCTGGTCGCGCTGGACGGCTGAGGAGCAGTCCCAGTGCGGGCACGTTTCCCAGTCCACTGGGGCAGCGGGGTCCTGGGAGTGGTAGTGGTGGTGGTGGGGTGCGTCGTGCGACTGGTCGGGTGGCACAGCCACCGTCGGTCAGTGGTGGTAATGTGAGCACCGAGAGTCTCGCCTACGATCCCTGGCGGCACGCGCAAAGCCGCATCGCGGAGAATCGCCAGCAGCGCGCTCACCAACCCGCCATGTACGGCCACGCACCAAACTTGCTGCGCGCTGTGCCGATGAGCTTCAGCACCGCCGTGATCAAGCTGCGCCAGCGCATGCCGAACGTGCCGATTGACTTGCTGCATCTTGCCGCGCTGGAGGCGTCGGTGGATCACGTGTGTCACTCCGCTGTGGACATGGCGGGCGGGGGCAAGGAGATCCACCGCCTGCAGCGCGCGCTGTTGGTGGTGTCACTGCACCTTCAGCAGCAGCTGCTCGGCCAGCGGGCGCGACGTCGCCGTGCGCAGTGGCACCCTTCTGCAGTCGGCACGCGGATGTGGCGGGTCCGACCGACGGCGGCGGCACGTGCGGCAGCGACGACGGCGAATGGGAACGATACGCCGCGTCACTCGCGTCAGACAAGCATGGCCACCGTGGTCCCGCTGCGCATCTCCGTGCCCGGCTCGCCCACACTGAGCGAGAGTGCGGCGGGCGGTTGTGCGGGGTCGGACCTGCCAGACACCACCACCACCGTGCCAATGAGTCTCGCGGACAACGTGGCGGCGCAGCGACATGCCCTGCGCACCACCATCGCGCGCGTGATGCTTGCCCTGAACAGCATTGACGAGAACGGGCTCACGCCACTGCACTACGTCATCGCCAACCGCAACGCGAGCATGGTGTTCATCCTGTGCTGCCACGGTGCCGTCTTCACGTTTGCGTCGCAGGAGACTCGGCACGTGCTGGCTGCTGGGACGGCAGATGGCGCGTCACGCAGCACGTCTGACAGTCGTCTCAACGTGGGTCGTGACGATCACGCGGAGACCGCCTCGAGTGCGCTGTCTGGCAACAGTCGCCATCAGACCCCCGTCGTGCGCTCACCGACGGCCGATCCCAGAGGCGCCGACACAGCGTGTCCTTCAAGAGATATGGTCACTGCCTCCCCGTCGACCTCCACTCACGCTGCCGTGGTGTCGCTCACGAGTCACGGCAGCGATGGTGTGCCACATGCGGCTGGCTCGAGCTCAACGCAGCCGTCTCACTCCATCACCGCCTCCACCGCGACGATCCCCATCAACGACGCCACGAGCCCGCGCCGTGATGCGCACCAGGACAGCGGCACGGGCAGCACGTCCGAGTCGGTGTGGGTGGACACCGCGGCACTACCGGCTCTCGTGCTGTCCGGCACACCAATCACGGACTCCCAGCTGCCAGCGTTGGAGCAGACGGCGCGTGCGCTGTCCTTGGGGGAGGCGTTGGAAGAAGAAGAGGAGGGGAAAACCATTGTGGACGAAAAGGGTGTGTTGAGAAGGACAGAAACGTGCGCACCCGTGCCGCCGACGACCACCTCCACCGCCCTGTCAGAGTTGCCCTCGACACCACGGCTGGACTCGTTTCTGACACCCAGCTCGCCACCGCATGGAGAGGAGCGGGTTGGGTTGCAGCGCGTCTCTGTTCCTGAAACGGCCGAGGCCAAAGCATCGCTTGAGCAGAATGCTGCCCCTGCAGAGTCACACAAGACGGCCCCGACCTCGCCACTCACCAAACCTCCACTCGCACCGACGACACCGACAGTGGCGCAGAACAGATCGCTGACGGCATTGGCTGTGAGTGGCGCGGCCTATCCACCCGAGCCACCAGCAGCTGGTGCGACGGCTTCTGCCGCTGCCAGTGTGCAAGAGGAGAGTGCCGGCAGCCCATTGCTGGAGATCTTCTCCCCATACCAGCATAGCAGCATGCTTGGTGCACATACATCCAGCGATCACGGTTCATACAACAGCGCCGTCGCGACGAGCGACATTGGGCCCGGTCGTCATGCAGCCCGCGAGAGCGCGTCCACACTCTCTGGATTGGAGAAGGGCGAGGACGTGGAGCAGGCAGGGCTCGTGCTGCAGCGGTACTGCGAGGCGTATGCGTCTCAGATGTCAGCCCCCATTCGCAACGCACTCGCTCTTGCCGCCGAGGCACGCTCGGCACGCCGTCTGCTGGAAGCGCTTGAGTTGGTCGCGCGCCCCCCGCCTCCATCGGATCCGGCTGCTGGTGCTGCTGCTGCGGCTACTGGCGAAGGAGAAGAAGAAGGGGGAGGTTCAAATGAGGGCACGCCACAACAACAACAGCAGCAGCAGCCCGTCTCGTGTCCACTCGCGTTACCCTTGCCAGGCGCCTTGATGGAGCCACACGACATTTTTGTGTTGCACACGGTGCATGATGTTGCCAAGGCAGCCTCCATCATCCACGCAGGGATTGAAGGCATGGCGGTGTGGAAGCGCAGAGCCAGTGAGCTCGCCGTGTCCAATGACCCCAAATCACAATTCTCCGCCTAGTGAGTGACTGTGTTGTTTGTCGTGTTTTCTTTTCTCTTTTTTTGCGGTGACTTATGGCAGTTGCTTCCATTCACTGCCTACGGTTCCCTATATCTTCACCTTTTGCTCTTCAAGTGTTGTTGTTATTGCTTTTGAATCCAGTTGTTCGCTACCGTTGACGCCTTCGTGTTTTTGTTTTTTGTTTTTTCCTATTTCACGCCACGTCACTGTCCAAGATGATGATATTAAACTCACAACTCTGCAGAAACAAGAGAGACTGACGTCAGCGTGTGTGTCCAGCCCGACTGGAGAAGCCACCATGGCGCTGACGTGTCTTCTTCACCACCACCACCACTATCCTCTAACTCACACGTGCTTCCCCACGTTTCTCTTCGTGCTTTCTTCCAGGGAAATGTACAACGAGGGGAAAGGGGAAAAAAGAAAGTTGGAACCTCGCTTTGAGCTTTGCTGGCAGGCACTGTCTTTCGCAGCCCACACACAACCAATGTCACACGGATGTCCATACTCTCTCCCTCCCTCTCTCTCTCTCTTTTCCCTACCCTACGCAAGAAACACACGCACGCGACAACCTCGAGTATTCTCTATTCAACCAGGTGACTGATTTTTCCTTCTTTGTTGTTGTTTCTGTAACCAACCCCAAGAACAGATCCCGCGTTTCCATCCTTTCACTTCCCCCCCCCCCCTCTCCACATCTTGTGCATCAATAATGTCGAAGAGCAAAGTCGCGGCTGATGCCCAGCCCAAGGCAAAGGTAGACAAGGCAGACAAGACGGCAGACGCCGCTCCTGCCCTCCCTGCCTCTGAGAAGCCCTACATTCGCAACACCCCCGTCCCCTTCTCTCGCTGGCAGTTCGTGAAGAGTCTGGAGGCTCTCTTCAGCCTGGTCCTCCTGTGCGGCTCGCTGTACCTCATCTTCTTCTCGCCGAGCTCGATGCATCTGACGACGTCCCGTGGCATGGTGGCGCAGAGCATGAAGAAGAAGCGCGCCCGTCTCGCCAGTCGCACCGCCCAGAAGCAGGCGCCCGAGACGGCGATGATCTACACGGACCTCGTGACGATCGGTCTCGTGGGACTCGCCACGACCGGATTCGTTCACGGCTGCGCGCGTCGCATTCTGGGTGCGCAAAAGCGCCTCGAGGAGGAGCAAACGGAAGCCCTGCGCGAGGCGCTGTACAACGCCGACGCGTTGGCCGCCATGCAGAAGCAGGTCGCTGACGATCAGAAGGAGTGGGAGGCCGAAAACAAGCAGCGCGAGGCCAAGGGCCGTCGCAAGCTGCGTCCCCGGCGCACCGTGCCTGCGATTGACATGTCCGATGTGCTGACCAACTTCTTCGTCGTGGTCACGATTGTCTTGACAGCTCTTGTGGCGCTGTTCGTGCAGCTTCAGAAGCCGAATGAGGCGCGCGGTTTTGGTGCGATTATCATGATCATCGTTCTCGTCGGCGCGATTATTTGCCCTTCGTTTGATCGGTCTCTCGGTCTTCTTATGAAGTACTGCCTGGTGTGGCAGGCCATGTCACTGACGTGGATCTTTGCGATGTGCTTCTTGACGGTGCGCGCGACGTGGGACTAGATGTTGTGCGAAGACAGTCAAGGCAATGCCCATCGTGGTGGGTGTTGTCCTGTCGCCTGTTTTTTTCTCTTTGTTTGTTTTGTTTTTGTTTGTATTCATCCCCCTCAAAAGACGCTCTCTCTCTCTCTCCTCTTTTGTTCCTTTCTGATGCATTTGTTGGTTGTCGTGCTGCGCTAGCACAAGCACAACCGCACGTCAAGACGAACACACAAAAAAAAACCGAAGCAAGACAACGTTGTTTGCGTGTGTGGGGCGCATCGTTCCTCGTGTGTAATCATGGCATCTGAAATTGTGGATTGTTGAGAGTCGAAAAGGCTCCTTCTCTCTTTCCCTCTCTACGTGACGCCCCCAACCTCTTTCCAAAGGCACTTGTGTGTATCAGTGTCACTGTGTGTGCGTGTGTCTCTCTCACTCTGGCTCTCCCTGTGTGTCTGGGTGCACGCTAGATACGGTTGACTTGTCTCATCATCTCTCGCTCACCCGCCCTCACCGTCACGCTTACCGTCTCGACATTATTTATTTATTTTTTATTTGATCTGATGATACGTCAACAACAAAGAAAAAAGGAATTCTTCACCTACTCCAAACAAAAATCACACACACACACAGAGAATGTCCGGACCTGGTCTTCTTCCTGACGGTTGGTTCCGCGAGGCCAACGATCAGTGGCCCGGTATTGCCCAGGGCTTCAAGGTCGAGAAGGTCCTGTACGACCAGGCCACCGAGTTCCAGCACCTGTCCGTCTTCGAGACTGACCCAAAGGGACCGTGGGGCACCGTCATGACCCTCGATGGCGTCGTCCAGTTCACCGACTACGATGAGTTCGTGTACCACGAGATGCTTGCCCACTTGTCGCTCTGCGCGCACAAGAAGCCCGAGCGCATCCTCATCATCGGCGGTGGTGACGGCGGCGTCGTCCGCGAGGTGCTCCGCCACAAGGATGAGAAGGCTGGCCTCGTGGAGTCCATTGAGCTGGTCGACATTGATGGCGCCGTGATTGAACAGAGCAAGATTCACTTCCCGCAAATCGCGTGCGGGTACGCGAACCCGTGCGTCAAGGCCACCGTTGGTGACGGCGTTGCGTTTGTGAAGAACGAGGCCAAGGACAACGCGTACGATATCATCATCGTGGACACGACGGATCCGGCCGGTCCGGCCTCGGAGCTCTTCGGTCTGGAGTTCTATCAGAACATCATGCGCATCCTCCGCCCGGGTGGTATTGTGCTGAACCAGGGCGAGTCCATGTGGCTTCACCGCCCTCTGATTGAGACGATGATGACGTTCCTGCGCAAGGATGTTGGCTTCGCGTCTGTCAAGTACGCACTCATCAACATCCCAACCTACCCAGGCGGCAGCATCGGCACCCTTGTGTGTGCCAAGAGCGCGGATACGGACGTGACGAAGCCCGTCCGCCCGGTTGAATCGCTGCCCTTCGCGAAGGACCTCAAGTACTACTCCTCAGCCATCCACGGTGCGTCCTTTGTGCTGCCTCGCTTTGCGGCGTACCTGAACGAGAACTAAAAAAAACTTGTGAAACGAGGAGACTAACGCACGTGGCTGTTTGGTGTTGTTTGTCGTATTTCTTTTTTTTTCTGCGTGTAAGGGATGGTGATCAAAGTGAAATGCAAGGCCACGGAATGGCGCTCGACGAAAGCTTTGGGTGAATAACAGCCATAGGAAAGAGCAAAAGCACTTCACTCTCCGTCCCGCACTCACTTAAAACACTTTCTTTCCCCCTTCTCATCTTTCCACACGAAAGGGAAACAGATGCTGTGGAAACAAACAAGTCTATTTACATCGCATAAATCAAAACATCAAAAAAGACACGAAACACACAGGACGTCGGATGCCATCCTTCCTCTGGGCCAACGAGTCTGCCGTGCTCGCAGTGTGACTCGCAGAAGGAAGTGGAAAACATGAGCGACCAACTCACATTGTGTGTGTGCGCGCGCAGTCGCGTACGTGTTACGGATGGATCGGTTCACTCACATCACTTCACAACTCTCTCCTTCTCTCTCACTCCCTCGTCATCTGTCTGCTCGTTCATGAATAAACAGAAAAGAAACAAAAAAACTCAAGCACGTGCCACCATACGTGCGCCTCAAAGATACAATCAAAACTCCCCCCACCCTACCCCAGTACGATACTGTTTTTCAACTGTACAGCGCAGATTCGTTCACTACATTGTCCTTTTCTTTTTTGCGTTTCCTCGCCGTTGTTCTTGCTTTCGTGTTTTCGTTCATTTGAACAGATTGTCATAGCTTCACGTCTTGTTTTTTCCCTCTTTTGTTTCTGTACGTGTACGCGTCTTGTTTGTTGTGGTTGCTTCCACCTCACTCTCACTATCTCCTGTCACTCGCATTCATTGGTTTGTACATTCTTGTATCCTCCCCAGCCACACCCTATTCTTTCCTTGAGGTTTCTCACTGGATGGAGACGTCACCGCTGCTCTCGCACGCCTCGCTGATCCGGGTGAGTCTTGATGTGAGTGTCAGTCAAAGGTCGCGTCTCGATGCTGTCGTGGCCGACCTGGATGTCGATGGGTTCCATACAAGCACACCCGGGGCTTTGAGCACACCGGTTGGCCACAACAACACGCCACGTCAACGTGGTCAGAACCCACCCTCGAGTCCCTCCAGCTCCGTGCCGTTGCCTGCGTATCTGGCAGCGAATCCAGCTCTCTGGACCAGCATCAATGCCTTCGCCACCCGACTGCTTCAACGCCAGCAAGCGGCGCTCGATTACCTTAGCGCGATCCGGCACGCTTCGAACGTCGCCGTGGCACAGCAGCAGAAGCAGAATGCGAAGCTCAACAATGCCAACAACAACAACAACAACAGTCAACTGATAAGTGCCTCCAGATCGCCTTCGATGTCTTTGTCGCTGATGGGGATGGGTCACACTGGTGGTGAGGACGGCGATGCTGCAAGCAATGCGGGGGCAGAGACCGGAGCCGCCACAGGCAGCGTGGTGCCGGCCGCGCTGCGGTACGACCCGGTGCTGTCCTCCACGTCTGAGGACGGGCACGTGAACCCGATGATTCTCCAGCCCCTGGCCGAAGAGGGCTGCTTTCTCCAGGTGCCGAGCGCCGGCTTCGGCGAGCACTGTGCAGCCTGGGCCTCCTCCTCGTCTTCCTCCTCCTCAGGCACGGGCAGCAGCAACGGTGCGAATCAGGCCGCCCTGCCTTTGCCCGATGTTGTCTGTTACACCAGCAAGCAAATCGCACAACTGCGGGCGCGAAAACAGAAGTCTTCGACATCGCCATCGTCGTCGTCGTCACCACTTATGGTGCCTGGTGAAGCGGGTATCGTGTACGGCTACGTCTTCTTCCTTTGTGGTGAGGCTTTCTGTCCACCTGCGGATGACGCCGATGGCGGCGAGCATGAACAGCGCGAGGAGGCGGCCGAGGCCGTGTTCAACGGCACCACGCACAGCGGTGGGCGTCGCTGTCGCGCACGCGGACTTGCTCTCGTGCTCGCCTCGACCTCGCCTGTCCTCACCACGATGCGCGCCGTCTCACTGGAGTTGGTTGTCTGCCTCGCACGACTCGCGGTGCGGTCCCTTCGAAACGGTGACGGCCACACGCTCGCAAGTTTGGATCGCTTCCTGCGGCAGGAGGTGATGCCTCTTGCCTCGCTCATGCAGCGGCGCGGGGTCTCGACGCGCACGATGCCCGGCCAGCCGATGCTGCTGCAGTTGCCGAGTAGCGATCGACCCGTCAATGTGCGCCGGCCCGCGGATGTCCTTCATCCCCATGTCGACCTTCCTCTGCACATTCTCCTCTGCAGCTTCTCTTTTGACGCGCTGCGTGTGCTGCACTCGCTGATCATTCAGGAGAAGCGCATCGTCGTGGTGGGCTGCACGCCGCAGCACGCCAGCGCGTGCGTGACGAGTGTGGTCGCGCTTCTGTCACCACTGACGTGGTGTGCCCCGCTGGTGCCGTTTCTGCCACCGCCGACGACACCGCCGCCGCCGTGCGTGGGGTCTCCGGCTGGCGGGATCTTCACCGAAACACACGCACGTCGTGGCCACGCCGCAGCGGTGGACGTGACGACCATGTCTCAATACGCGTACGAGGGCAGTCACGCCGAGTGGTGGCTGCTGGATGCGCTGCTCGCGCGTCCGCTCTCGCCAGCATCGTCCAAGGCAGACGAGTCGAGCGTGTCGAGTGGCTTCCTGGTTGGCTCCACGCCCGACATGATCGCGCCGCTGATGATGCGCCTCTCCGCACTGGAGGCGACGACGCTGGCCACGCGCGACGCCGCGAGTCGTGAGGCGGCCCTCCTCGACGACCACGTGTGGATTGCCGACGCGCGAACAGGGCTCGTAGCGGTCGCACCACTCGATCCGCTCGTGGGGCTTCAGCCACCGCTGCCACCAGCCGTCGCGTCACCCGCAACGGTCTCCGCCAAAGACAGCGGATCGCCACCGTCGTCGCAAAAGCTACAGCAGCTGACGTCCGCTGCGAGCCGCGCGCTCTTCAGCGTGTCGGCCGCGAACAGGCCGTTTGTCGCCCTCGAACTTCCCCCGAGTAGCGAGAAGCTCAAGAACGCGGTGAAGAAGTCCATCACGCCCGAGAAGCGCCAGGCGTTCCGCATCGCCGCCAACGCGCAGCAGGAGCGGCAGCAAGAGTGGTTCGCGCTGTGCAAACAGGAGTTGGCGCGGCTGGCGCGCTTCGGCGCACGTCTGCAGCGCCGCCGTAGCGGCCGCGATCGCCTGCATCGTCTCTGGCCCTATTCAGTCCTCGCCGAGAGAGCCGCCTTGGCGCGCTCAGCAGGCATTGGGACTGGTACCCACCAGTCCTCACGAGATCTCCTGACGGCCTCCTTTCGTACCGTAGACAGCATGGCCGCCAGCATTGACAGCATCGACGGTGGTGGTGGTGGTGACGATGAGGGTGAGGACGGCTACCAGGTCATACAGGCCGTCCCCTCGCCATCTGTGCTGGTGGACGACGGCGATACAAGCGACCACGACAACAATAGCAGCAGCAGCGGCAGCAGTAGCGGCTCCAGCGCGAGCTCGAGCAGCGGTGAGAGCAGCGACGACGACGGCAATGGCGACGACGACGATGGCAACAACCGCGATGACGCCAGCACGGCCTCGTCCCCATCCACTGGAAAAGCCAGAGGTGGTGCTGCTGGTGGTGGCGGTGCGCCGGAGCCAATCGATCCCCAGGTTCTCTCACCGTTTGGCGAAGGCGCGCAGAGCTTCCGGCTGGCGCGTAACACGTCTTCCGACACGCACAGAGGCCATTCCATCTTTGTCGAAGCCAAAATGAAAGGCGGTCATCACCATCGCCATCACCGTCATCATCATCGTTCCAAGCCCAAGGACGGCGCGGGCAGTCAAGCGAGTCAGGGTTTGGAGAAGGACCTGTACCGATCACTGCGGCACCAGCGTCGGCAAAAGACGGACAAGCTGGGATCGACAGCCAATGCTGCCATGGCCGCGTCGGGTAAACGCACGCGTCGTCACGCATCGGATGCGTGGGGCGAGGGCGTGGGGACCTTCACCAATCACCTCCTCCCTGAGCATGAGGGTCAACATCGTCTGCCGTCTTTCCCGACGATCGCGTTTGATGCGCTGGTGGAGGTCCACGCGGCCTTCCTCGAGTACAACACGCACAGACTCGTCGGAAGCTATCGCAAAGGCTTGCTAATAGGGCAAACCCAGGGCATGAATCCGGTGCAGCCAGCAAGCCTGGTGGTCGCGAATCGTGTTGGGGGTATCGACGTGAATGCCTTCCTTCCCGTCACACTGGGCAACAGCACGAGCCTCGCCGCTCACATTCGTCGCACAGCGTCGTTCCGGCAGTTTGTGCAGACACTCCTCTGTGTGGAGAAGGTGGGCTTGCCACAGGTCCTGCGGGGATCGTGTTTGGTCACAAATCCCTCCTCCTCGGCGTCATCATCGTCGGCGATGCCCGATTGTATGAACAACTACTACCTCGCCACCCCACGCATGTTCTGCCTCCTCGGTGTCTTCTTCGAGCGTGCGCGGCGCCGCTTCGGTGAGCTGTTCCCAGAAATGGCGAATCAGAGTGCGTCCTTGTCGCAGATGTCGCTCGACTCGGTCCGCAACGGTGTGCTCGTCGCGCAACAGCTTTTCGGGCGTAAGAGCGGCAGCGACGCAGACGCGACGGCGCGGCCGTTGAGGAACGCGTTCGGTGATGGCGCGACAAGCGCTAGTGGTGGTGCGAGTGGTGCGAGTGCGCAGGCATGCCGCATGCCGCCGGCTCTTGTGCACGCGCTGGCTGTCCTGGCCGGTCGAACGGGCGAGGAACTGGACACCACCATGTCCGTCAACGCCGCCGGGGCGATGCACAGTGGCAACAACACGGGTGCAGCGGTGGGGTACTACGGCGCGCCAGGACAGTACGTCGCGGCCGGTGGTGGTGGCGGCAGCGGTGGTAGTGGTGGTGGTGTGCGGCGCTTCTTCTCCAAGGCGTCCAAGGCGATGAAGCACGGGCTCGGTGGCAACTCAAACACGAGTGGGCACTCCCAGACCTTTCCGCTGCCGCTCTTCCTCCAGTGCTTCGCCTCCTTCGGAACGGGCCCGGTGTGCGCCTACGTGACTGATCGCCGCACGGATAAAGGCAAGGATGACCTCTTCCTCGGTGTGCAGCAACAGCTGCAGCGGGCGCGTCGCGTCGCGAGTCAGCAGCAGTACGCCGCGCTCCACACAGACTTCAGCCTTCCTGACAACGCGGGCCACTGTGTCGCGTATGACTACCTCCCTACTGGCAACAACACCAACAACCCCGGTCTGCCCGCGACGGCGTACGCCAACGCACCAACGCCACAGCCGCAGGCCACGGTCACCACGGTGGCCAACACAACCGGCGCGATCGGTGCGGGTGGTGGTGGGATGGAGGCGGAGTACCTCCGCACGCTTGCGAGCCGCCCCGCCACGACGACGACGACGACGCACTTTTCGTCTCACAGCGATCCCCTCGCCCACGCTGCCCTGTTTGTCCGTCCGCTCTCTGTTGATGTCATTCACCACTTCGACGCGTATCACGCGTTGCTGGACCCGACAGCAGGCACGGCGTCGACGAGCCTGTCCGCCATTGTGTGCCCCGAGACGCTTCCACACACGGAGGCACTGCTCACCCACATTACGGCCAGTCGGAGTGGAGGTCCGGATAGCGATGAGACGGGTGGTGGTGGTGGTGGTGGTGGTGGTGGCCGCCTATCAACGCTGCAACTCGTGCTGCCTACCACCGATGAGTCACAGCAGCTCGCGCGCCTCGTTCTTCTCGTGCCGTGCAGCACACGTCTGCAGCGCACCGCGGAGGCTCTGTACGAGCTCAGCTTGGTGTGCCCGCTTCCAGCACCACACGTCGCGACGCCTGGCATGCAATCGGTTCGAAACAGCAACAGCGCAGGCGACGGTCTGCGCCGGAGCGAGCCGAGAACGCCGAGCACGCGCAGCCCTGCCTCGCGCCCAAACACGAGTCCAGCGATGCTGCCCACGGTGCACGTGCTGGCCGGCTCGCAGCCCATCGTCGCACCCGCGCCCGACATTTTCGCAGATCTGTTCGCGCCGGCTCCCGCGACTGCCCCGTCGCAACAATCCCAACAACCACAACAACAACAACAACAGTCACCTTCGGATGCGTGGGGTACGTTTCAGTTCACGAGTGGTGCCCCCGCAGGCTATTCCACGACAACAACAACGACAACAAAAGCAGCTGCACCACGACAGCATCCACTCGCAGTGTCACCGTCCTCCTCCGCGTCATTCCCCGCGTCGCCGACACCGCCAGTCGCCGCCTCATCACCCGCGGCGGCCGCGTGGGATGCGTGGTGGTCGGCCGGGCCAGCGACATCAACCGGTGCCGGTGGCGCGGCCTCTCTCGCCTCGCCCTCACCACCTCCAGTCGCCTCCCGTAACGTGATCGCCAACACCGGCACAACACCGGCACCCGCACCCGCGGCAGCTCCAGCCGTTGTCGCGCCAGCGCCAGGAAACGCATTGGATGAGTTGTTCTCCTTTGGCAGCGGCGCACCGCAGGATGGCGTGATTCGCATGCAGGGTGGTGGGCCTAACGCATTCGTTAGCAACAACAACAACAGCAACGGCAGTGGTGGTGGCAGTCAATCACTGCAGAAACAGCAGCAACAGAGGAACAACATTGAGGACTTCTTTTGAGCGCTGTCGTGAGCTGCTGGTGTTGTTGCGTGTTGGGTATTTTTTTTTTTTGCGCGTAGACATGTCATCGTACTGGAGCGCACATCCTGTAGAGTTGAATGGGCGGTAAAAAAAAATCTCCGCTTTTTACTCATGCATCGTGTATCGTGTCATTTTTTTTCTCTTTCTGTTTTACCACTGTTTGTTTGCTGAAATGACTCAGCGTAAAGCTCTCTCTTTCACGACGCAGCACTCCCTCGAACAGACAAACCAACACCTGTCTGACTGCTGCTGCACGTGTGTATGTGTGTTCACCGTTCACTGACGTACCTTCCTCTCTCTCCTCCCATCCACTGCCTTACACTCATCATCTGATAACGCGGCCACGCAACAGAAGTGAGACTCGTTTGCAGCCCCCGCCGTGTTTTTACCTTTGTTGTGCTGTTGGTGGGGCCTTGCTGCGATTTGAATAACAGAACAAACGAAAACAAAACGAGAGCACCGGCTGATCTTTTTCTGTTCTCTTCTTTTTCTCTCCGTGTACCGATGTCCTCGTCATTACAGTTGCAGGAGCCGCTGGTGCCGCCCATCAACTTCGCCATGGCCTGCCCAGGCGTCTATCGCAGCGGCTACCCAACCAAGAAGAACTACCCGTTTCTTCGCGCGCTTCGATTGCGCAGCATTCTCTACCTCTGTCCGGAAGATTACGCCGAGAGTAATCTCAAATTCTGCGAAGAGAACGGGATTAACGTGCTTCGCTTTCCGACAGAAGGCAACAAGGAGCCGTTCATGGATATTTCCGAGCGTCTGATGCACCGTATCATGAGTGCGCTTGTCGACGTCCGCAACCTGCCGCTGCTCATTCACTGCAACAAGGGCAAGCACCGCACCGGCACCGTCGTGGCCGCACTACGTCTGCTGCAGGGCTGGTCGCTCGTCTCCATCTTCGAGGAGTACAAGCGATTCGCCGGCGACAAGGCCCGTGTGAGCGACCAAACGTACGTGGAGCTGTACTACCCGATCATCCGCATCACGCCGCCGTATGTGGCGTCCTGGCTGACGGTGACGCCTCGCGTGCGAGTCGTGTACAGCGAGAAGGAGCTCCTTGAAGAGGAGAGCAGCCAACTAGGGCACAGTCTCCTCGCCCCGGTCAACCCCCACGCCGATGCGGTGCACGTCGCGAACGTGGCGGCCGCGATCGCCGCCAAGACCGCCGGTGGGGTGGGTCGTCACAAAGACGTCAACGCCACTGCCACCGGGCCTGGTGCGGCGAGTGCGATGGACGCGTCTTCACCGGCCACGGCGACGGCCGCCAGCGCGAATGCGGGTGCGGTGCCTTCGGGTGTCACGACGCCACCGCTGCCACCACGCACGCCCGGGCCGAGCGCGTCTCCCGGTCAATCGAACTCGCAAGGGGCCTCCCTGTCGAGTCCGCCACCGATGAACACCACCGTGTCGCCGCGTAAAATGCCACCCGCCACAACAACAGGTGGGTCTGGTATCGTCCCGACCTCCTCCGCCACGGCCGGCACGAAGCCGGTTGCTGTGCCGGACTCGGGTGCGGTGGCTACTCCTGCGCCAGTGCCTGTCGTGTCGACGTCCACCGCTGACAACGACGTGCGTGAGGTGAGCAGCGGCAGTGTGAGTGCTGTCGCCGCCCCGTCCCCCTCTCCTCCTGCTCCAGCTGCTGCTGCTGCTGTTGTTACTGCCGCTGCTGGTGTTGCTGATGGGCCGCGGGATGAGGAAAAGGTCGCGAAGAAAAACTACTCACGTGCGGCGTCGGGGACTGCCGCGGCAGGCGCGACTCCGTCGACGAGTACTGCAGGGACCACGCGTGTCTCTCCCTCCACAACGATCACAACAACGACGACTGGGGCTGGAAGCAAGCCCTCCACATCGAACATTCGGCCCAGCACCAAGAAGGCCAAGAAGTGATTGGACAAGAGAAAAAAAAAGTTCGTAGGTGAGAGAGGAAGAGGAGACAAGATGAGTGCTCTCACTCCCTCTTCCTTTCTATCCCTCTCTCTCCATGATTGATATTACCGTTTGCTGCTATTCGTTGACAACCACAACAACAATACAAAACAAAACAACAAGTCAAAGAGAGAAATGGCAACTGTCATGTGCGCATCGCTTCGTCTATTCACTTTGGTTTTCTCTTTGCGTGAGGATACATTGTGGGGCAAGCACAGGCCGATTCGAACGTGTTACGTTTGTTTTGTGTGCGTCTAGTGAGTCTTGTGCGTGGACCTGTCAGTCAGTCCTTCACGGCATGGCACGCCCCCTCCCCCACCCCTTCCCTCAGACTCCTCTCACTTGCAACATCACCACCTCTCACTTCGCTCCCTTTCTTCTCACAGAACAGAAACCGGGTTAGACTCAAAAGAAGAGGGCACTCATACATAGATACATACATACGCCTTTCCTTCTTTTTTTTCTTCTTTGAAGCTGGGGCTTCTTACCTTTTCATTCTCCTGTGTGTGAGAGTGATTTTTTTTCTTCTAGCTCTTCATCTGACTGACCTTTGTGGGTACAGGTGTGTGGAAGTCGTGCTTTACTAGACCCAAATAAATACACGATACACGAGCACTCCTACATTGCCTCGCACACACACACACACACACACTCAACTACTGTTCTCACTTTTTTTCTTTTTCTCCTGTTCCATTACAAGCTTGGGTGTGTGTGTGTGACTGAACGAATAGCTCTGGCACACCGCGAAAGCAAGCACAACAAAAAACAACACAAAAAAGATAAGTACCCGCAAGCGACGAGAGACAAATCTTACCCTCACTATTTTCCCTTCTTTGGTAAGAAGAGATGGACACGTCAACACGCGCCACGCCCTTCAGGGCCTCGCAGACTCCGTCCTCGCTCGGTTCCTGTCAACCACCATCGCGCACCACTCCCGTCACAAGCACCGCGCAGACACCCTCCGCTGTGCAAGGCACACCCGCGGCGCCGCGATGGAAACCCGGGCGTGATGTCTCCCCGACCCGGCAACATTTTCAGGCCGCGCAAGAGGCGTTCATGTCGCGGCAGAACCAATACCAATACCAACAGCAGCAGCAGCAGCCACGCATGCGTGCAGGCTCCGCTGCCACACGCGCGCGACAAGGCGGTGCGACCACCACGACCGAGCCACAGTTGCCGACAGCGCAGTACACGTACGTGCTCACGAAGGGTGAGACGACGACAACGACGAGTGCGGTCCACACGTCCTTTGGGGCCGTGCAACGATCGTCCAGTCCGGCGCGCGGTGGTGGTGGTGCGGGTGGCCGCGCACGTGCGCGCTCAGCCTCGCGTGGTGTTGGTGCGAGCCCCTCGCCACACCGACGTTATCGCAAGGAGAAGGCTCGCGACACCGCGGCGGAAGACGAAGAGCCAGACGACGAGGACCAGGAGGAAGACGAGGAGAAAGCCACTCGCAGACGTAGTGCCTTCCTCATGGGTCTCTTTCGCCGCACGCATGAGGATTACATGGAGTCGTTAAACGCGGCCATGGATCGCGTGACCATCTACACACCACCAGCACCACCGCGTCAGACTCCACCGCATCGCCCTGTTCATCACTCGCCGTACGCACAGAGTCCCTCGCCACAGCGTCACTCACAGACGCGTCAGCGGCAGAACTTGCGTGAGCAAGCGCAGCTGCGCACGCTGCTCTCGCCTCAGACCTCGTTCGCAGACGCACGCGTTGTGGAGTCAGACGGCGCGGGTGTTGGTACTGTTGTTGCTGGTGGGTTATCACCGTCCTTGTCACGACTCTCACGGGATGCTCCAGCGCCAGCTGCACCTGTAGCGACGACGCACTCGCCCAGTCGTGCCCCGTTTCACGCGCTTTCAGGCATGGTCGTGACAGGCTCGTTGCGACGTGCCTCATTGCACTGTCTCCGTCAGCTATCACCAAATCGCTCCCCAACGGCCAAGGAGAAGGCACCGCAGCAGGATGACGACGACGCAACGAAAAAGAAGTCGCACAAAAAGGTGAGGAAGCTGGAGGCGCGTCACAAGACCAGGCAACGGGGTCAGGAGCTGCAGCCAAGCAGCTCATCGTCCCTCGCCACGCCCTTGTCACGTCCTGCTAGGGTGCACGCGGCCGGCACCACAACCACTGCAGCAGCTGCTGCTGTTGCAACCACTGCTGTGCGACGAGAGCTTGCACTAGACACACCAAACCCTTCACCATCACCAACGCGATCGTTAAGCGCGACGACGCGATCCGCAGATCCGCTGCGGGGTGGAACTGATCGTCGTCCTCAGCCGCGTTATCACGCGGATGCGACCCCGGCAACAACCGCAGCAGCAGCCACCACGTCACCGGATCCTGACACGCAGGAAGCGTATCGACACCAACTCATTGCCGACATCGTCATCTATCAGCGCCGTCTCGCGCAGTGGCGTGCCAAGCTGCTGGGACTCTGCGGTTCGATGGAAAAGGAGAGAGACACCTTCTTGGCCGGTGTCCGTGCACGACTTGATCGGCTGCACAAGTGCCGCAACAGCAACAGCAACAGCAACAGTGGTAGCAGCGGCGAAGTGGGGGTGACGTCAGTCCTATCAGCGGGTGCATCGGCTGTCTCATCCTCTGTCGTGGTGGACGGGCCGAAATACTCACTGGAGTCGCCCCAGTATCCGCCACAACACCAGGCACCGCAGAGTGCCCGCGCCAGTCGTGCGGACACGCTTTCGTCGTCTACGTTTCACAGCCGACCGGGTCTGGGTCGCAGTGCCCGCACGCTGCCAGGCGGTGCGGATGCGCAGGACCAGGTGCGGTATCTCTCCGACAGCGACGTCGAGGCCCTGAAAGACGATGAAAGGGAGGTGAACGCCAAAAACAAAAACAACAACGATGACCATGGCGACACACGTGGTGAACACAAGTCCACGTCGTCGAGTGCGCCATCGAGCTTGACAGCCGCGTCACCACCTTCCTCTCTCTCGTCATCATCCCTTTCCCTTGACGAGGATCAGGCCTGGCACGGCACGACAACACACACGGAGGAAAGCACCTACTCACAGGTGCTGCGTGCACAGGATGACATTATGGCCACCGTCGCGCTCGTCTCCCAGTGGCGCGGCCTTGACCCACGCGACACGAACACGTTGGCGGACACGTTGGTCGCGGTGCACTCGGCCACACCACCGGCCACAACAGTGACAGCCGCATCAGAAGCCGCACGCATTTCACGACTACTCGACCGTGCGCTGCTGGTGCTGCCGCAGTGCGTCGAAGACCAACGGCAGCGCTCACAGACGCTTGCAGACGTCCCGCTACCGCTTGACATGCGCATCGCCCTCACGTCTCTTCTGGAGGCCGCTGCCACAGCCAAGACGGCGTATGGTGCCGCTGCTGGCCCCAGTGACAGGGGAGCTCAGGATGCGCGCACCAGTCATCGTGGTGGTGGTGGACGACAACCATTCCAACAGCAGTCACAGCCTGACTTGTCACGTCACGCGGCCGGTGGAAAGCACAGGCCGCCGTCGACGGCCCTCCACCCGTCACCCGCGATCCGGTACGCAGAGGCAGACAGTCCGCACGAGCCGACAGGGTCGTCGTCCACGGTGCTGTCAGGCCCACCGCAGCTGCTGTCCTCCTTGGGCGGCTCTGCGCCTGCGCCACTGGCAACCGCCGTCTCCATGACGATGGAGTTTTCGTCGCACAACGACCCTGCCGTGTGGCGCCTCACGAAGCCTCTTTATGCGCTGGAGGCGCAACACGGGCCGCAACCACAGGTCACGTCCAGCGCGAGTCCACCTGACTCTGTCGATGCGCGACACCCTTTCGATCCGAGCTGGAGCGTCACGACGGGCACGGCGAGCATTCCGGTCATCTCCAGCGCCACGCTGCGTGCGGCGGCATTCGCCGGCACGGCTTGCAACAGCCCGGCCTCGGCGTACACGGTGGCGACGTCGCTGTCGCGACCCGTGCTTCCGTCTTCGGCCACCGCGCGCACCGGTGTGGATGCGGCTGTCACGAGTGAGGCGCAAGAAGAGGCGGGTGCGGCAGCAGAGGTCCTGTCAGGGCCACCAGGCAACCCGGTTGTGGGCCAGACGTCGGCGATGGGCACAGCGAGCGAGACGACCGAGGCGGCGGCGGCAGCGGCGGTGGAAGAAAGGACCTCCCCCACACCGCACCACCACAATCCTCCTCACTGCCCGCGTGGCAACAGCCTTGGCACAACCTCCACCTCCACCACGACGTCCTACTCCCTCAACACACCACGGCCCGCGTCATCGCGTCAGCCGCGACGCGCTGGTGGCGAGGACGAGTCGCTCTCCGTCTCCCGCGCCACGACGAGCGGCCAGTCGGCGGGCACGGCTGCGTTTCCACAGTGGACGCCGCACCCAGATCGTGAGTTCATCCAGAGCACTGCCCTCGAGACGCACGAGGCGCACGACACTATCGACGCACGAGATGGAGGATGCACCGGCGCGAATCAAACTGTGCAGGCGGGTGCGGTGGCGCCAGCACGGCGCGTCTGCGCTCGACCACTCTTCCACGCTGAGTCTGACGGCACCACCAACAACAACAACAAGAGCAAGACGAGCCCAGCAGCAGCAGCAGCTGTGGTAATGGCGAACGTAGCCAAGACAACAGCGAGTGAGCGTTCAGTGCGTCAGAATACTGTTGAGGGTGAGACGAACAACAACAACAACAACAGCAGGCGTGTCTCGACCGCAAGCCACAGCGGTCACGGCGATAGCACTGCCTTGAGCCAGCTCACGTGCAGCAGTGGCACCACGCCACGCCCACCCGCACTGCCCCAGGTCGCGCTCGATCAACTCCTTCGCACCTTCTACCACCGCATCCGTGAACAGGATCGCGCCTGGGCGATGGAAAAGCAGGCCCTTCTCGCCGCCCAAGCCGAGTCATATCAGCGCGTTGTCGCGACGCAGGCCACCACGGCCCAGGCGCGTGCAGAAGCCCTCGCACTCGTACGTGCACGGCGTCACGCACGCATCCAGTGCCTCCGCGACGATTGTGCGGCGTTGGAGTCTCAGGCCATGGCACTGGACGTGATTGTGGAGGCGCACCGCGCACAGGAGTTGCCCGCGTGGGTGCAGACGCCGATCACGGAGGGCCGTCACCGCGCGGCGCACAAGGTGTACAAGAGCTTGCGCACGCAGGAGAAGATCGCGGCCGGCATCGCGATACCCCACCGCACACACGTACCTCCCACCGCACCCGTCGCACCACCTGTGGTGGCTGTGTCGCATCATGGCACGAATCCGCAGGAGCCCGATGGCAAGTTGGCGAACACGCACACCGCGTCGTCAGAAAGAGAAAGCGTCGACACCGTCAACACGCTCTCGTCGACTGCGCCGCAGGACGTCTCGCCGATCATTGACCCATCACCGCGCGCACCGGGCACGGGGTGGGGGACGCACTCCTTTGCCGCCTCGCTCTCCGCACCGGGAATGGGCACGGGTGGTGGCAGCGCCACGCTGAGCGCGTACGTGCACTACCAGCAGCACGGTCCGCCCGCGCAGCTCAGCCTGTCGGCTACAGCACCCGTGTCGAGCCGCTGTCCGGAGCTGGGGCTGGACGACGCTGACGGTCCCGACGGCAACGGTGAAGATGCCGACAGTCAGAAGGAGGACGGCGGCGATGAGGACGATACGGAGGATTCCATGCTAGAGATGGCGCGCGGTGTTCAGTCGCAGGAGATCCCCACGCAACGTCACATCGGATACCACGCGACCACTGCCAGCAGCAACAGCAGTAGCCGAAGCAGCACCAGCGGCGGCAGTACTGTGAGCAGCAAGGGACATCGCCATCGTCGTGAGGAGGATCGTCATCAGCAGGCTGGTGCTGCCCGCCCGCGACCTCCAAGCTCGCTGAGCGACAAGATGAATGCCGGTGCGGCGTCTCACCGAACCACCACTACCACACCGGCAGCAGCCTGGCAGCCACCAGCGGCGCCACTTCCACCTTCACCGTCCTCGTCGTCGTCGTATCGCGGCCGGCCCCAGCACACACCACGAAGAGTTGTGCGACTGTCCAGTTCGGCCGCGCTGCACTCGGCGGAACGGCTCGTTGATATTGGCGTCGTCCTGCAGCGTGCGCAGACCAGCGCGCAGCCGCCTGTGACAGCCGCACATGCACAAGACACCGAGCGCGCGCGAAAGATCGCGCCACGTGGTCGAACCGCGTCGACACCGTGTTCGCCGGCGGCCGGCGCATACCGCGCGCACCCACCAAAGGCCCCAACGCAGCCAGAGAGAGAGCCAACGCGGCGTCTCGCGCCGTCGTCGCGCGTGCGGCGTGCGGCGTCGTGGTCCAAGACGACGTCCTCCTCCTCTTCTCACTCGCCCTCCCCGTTTCTGCTGAGAGATTTAGATTTCATCTACAACACGTCTCTGCGGCCTGCCGTGCCAGTCGCATCGACAGCCTCGACGACTTCCGCGATGACAGCCACCACTCCAACTCCAACAACAGGTGTGGTGAAGCCCCGCCCGGCACGCCCAGCCTCCGCACCTGCGTTCACGCTTCAACCAGTGCTGCGTGCAGCCTCTGCAGTGTGTGCTCAACGTGGCGACCGCCGCGGCGTTGATGGTCGCCCTCCACGCCCCGGCACAGGCGGCACCACCACCACCACAGCTGCTGCTGCTGTAGCTGACGCTCGTGGCCCTCCGTTGGGCTCGACCTATCACCATCTGCGGCACCCCTCACTCAATGCCAGTCAGACCAACAGCAGCGGCAGTCATCGCAGAGCTGTTGGCGAGGACAGCCTGGCTGGGACAGTTCCGCGTCTCTCACCTGCCCAGCACGGCCGCAGCGGCGGCGGCACACCGACGTGGCGAAGAGAGCAGATCCGCATGCAGGAGATGCAGATGGAAGGCCACTCCGTGATGCATTCGCTCAATGACGACGTGCGCAGAAGGGTGATGCGACGGGGCCTCACCGTGAGTGGGGAGCGCGTGGCGCAGAACCGAGAAACGTAGAGTACCCAGACAGTAGCACAACGTTGCCTGTTTACTTTTCTTCTTTGTTTCTTCTTTTCTTTTTTTTTGTTCCTCCCCAGCGCGAAAACAAAAACATGACAACTGAAAAAAACAAACTTGGAATGACTAGGGAAAAGGATCCAATAGCGTTGCAACAAAATGCACCACCACACGCCCCGCTGTGGTTCTGTTGCGCACCTGCGCGGTGTCTGTGGTCATACTCTGTTGAGGCCTTGGTAGGTCCCCATACACGGTCCTCCCTCGCCTTCCTCTCGCTCCTCCCATGCAGTGTATCTCTCATGGAACGTTACTGCTTCTCTGATGAACACTTTATCGAAACCTCCTCTACTTTTTCTCTCCCGAACGCGGGCCTCTATATCTCTCTCTACTGTCGTACTAGTGCTCGTTTCGTGCGGCAAGTGCGAATCTCTGAGTCTGCAAAATATGAAGAATGAGTGAATAGGACTCCATGTGCTTCGGAGTGTGGTGGTCGCCAATGTCTTCCTTTCCTCGGGTCGCTGTCGTTACGCATCAGCGCACGCCGAACAAAAGTTGACAGAGATACAAGGAAGCGAAGCAACAGCAAAAACCGCGCCGTCATGTGATGAGAATTGGATTTCGCTATTACAGACACCATCTCATGATGTACCCATTACCTAGTTATTGAACTGTCGTTTCTCTGACGACGACGCGCACTGTGTTCTGTTGTGAGTTGTTGTATTTCAATGTGCTCGTGTAAACAACGTTGCGATTACTTTTCCCATTCGCGATGATTGTGATAAGAGCGACAGAGAAATCTGTATTGTTCTGATTCGGTTGCACTTGTGGAAGCCAAGCACCGCACCATATTCCTTGTTTCAGTGAATTCTGGGTCTAGTTTGTACGCCTCTCTACTCAACAGTCGTGACAACGAAAAGCGAAAAAGAAAATACGCAGTATTCAATCATCCCCGAGTGCAAACTTGAGCTAGAGCACGTTGGTCCCCGGTGTGCCCACTTGTCTGTGTACGTGCGTGCTGCGTAGGATGATACATAAACAGTTCTTTTGAAGTTAGCCCTTCAATCTGATTCGACGTGAATGTCACCCAATTGTTCCGTTTCAAGTATTTCGGCTGAAGCGCACGCCGTGTCTGATGTTGTTGCTGCTGTTGTTGTTTTTGTTGTTGTTACTGCTGCTATTGGTGGTGCCGTGCATCTGCACGCCTCCGTCTCTTCTTTGCACCAAGCACAAGCGCGCGCCGTCATGTGATGAGGATTGGATTTCGCTGCCACAGATACCATCTCATGATGTACCCATTACCTAGTTATTGAACTGTCGTTTCTCTGACGACGACGCGCGCCGTGTGCTGTTGTGAGTTGTTGTATTTCAATGTGCTCGTGTAAACAACGTTGCGATTTTCGTTTTCCATTCGCGATGATTGTGATAAGAGCGACAGAGATCTTTACTGTTGTGATTGCGGTGAGACCCGTGGAAACCAAGCGCCGCACCATATTCCTTGTTTCAGTGAATTCTGGGTCTAGTTTGTACCCCCCCCCCTCTACTCAACAGTGGTGAGAACGAAAGGCGAAAAAGAAATTACACAATATTCAATCATCCCCAGTGCACACACTTGCGCGCCTATCGCTTCTTGTTTACGCTTTGGTATCCGCATGCTCGTCCATGCGACCATGCGACGTGAAGAAGCCTCTCCCCGAACAGCATCACCATCACCGTCATCTCACTCTCTCCCTTTCTCACTTCTCTCTTCTCCCTTCGGACCCGTCGGTTCACAACAACACAAGTTGTAAACGAACTGACCCCAACGTTCAAGGCTTCTTAACAAACGAAAAAGCAAGCAACAAAGACACAAATCGACAGGTTTTTACTCCCTCTCTCTCCCTCCCTCTCCGCACAGAACTCGTTCTCCCCAGAGTCTACACACAGACAAATCCAGCAACACAACAACAAGCACAGGCAAGCCACACAGTGGATGCGATACTACGGATATTATTTCAATGGCAGTCTCACGACTGGCCAGATCGTTGGTATCGTTGTGGGAAGCGTGTTCGGCTTCATGGCGGTTGCCGCTGTCTTGTCAGTGCTCATCGTCTGTTGCTGTAGGGCCGCAGGTCGTCGGAACACTGTCAACGTCGCCGCCACCACCGTCGTGAATCCTGACAACAACATCAGTCATGCGCCTGACTACACGCCACAGTCAGGCCAGGGCAACTACTACAACTACGGCGGGCCCGGCAACAACATGAGCAACAGTACCGGCATGGCGGGTGGCCAGCTGAGCTACCAGCCCGTGCAGGAGAACGCCCCACTCCCGCCGCCTGCCAATCCCCTCTACCCAGACTCCAGCGTGCCCGGCATTCCCATGCAGAGCTACGCGTACGGTGCGCCACCACCAGCGACGTCGGGGCAGTACGCGTGTGAGCCTCTCGGGGAGCACTACTACCGCAGCCGCGGTGTGCCTGGTGATTCAACGCGCACGAGTGATGGCGCGACGGAGGCGGTTGTCGTCGGGGATGATTC